>JAVTVY010037953.1:0-15691 GCA_036873755.1 Hanleya hanleyi | reverse complement strand
CGCCATTTTGTCCCACCACCCACAGCCGCCATTTTGTCCCACCACCCACAGCCGCCATTTTGTCCCACCACCCACAGCCGCCATTTTGTCCCACCACCCACAGCCGCCATTTTGTCCCACCACCCCCCCACACACACACACACACGCATGCGTGTGTTTCACCCACAGCCGCCATTTTGTCCCACCACCCACAGCCGCCATTTTGTCCCACCACCCACAGCCGCCATTTTGTCCCACCACCCACAGCCGCCATCTTGTCCCACCACCCACACGACACAAAAAACAAGCCGCCATCTTGTCCCACCACCCACAGCCGCCATTTTGTCCCACCACCCACAGCCGCCATTTTGTCCCACCACCCATACACACGCATGCGCACACGCCCCATTGTGACGTCACCCCAGGTTCTGCGCATGCGCAGTGAGGCGCTATTCTATCGATTTGCGTATTGTATACTACTTATCGCGACCTTCTGACCAAAACCGTGGCCATATTAAAATTATATTAAGATATTCCGTCATTTTAAACTCTAATATTTGTGCATTCTGGTATATTATTTTGATCACAGTATCAAATTAAAATAAAATCATTTTATCTTAACACAGTTATCAAAGATCTTGATAATTGTTATAAATGGTGTATGGACGTATATTATTCAAGCATTCGATACCATCAGAAGAATATATGAATTATCGTTGAATTGTCATAATTTCATCCATCTCCATTTGATATATGAGGTTTAGCTGTGATGCACACTATACATGTCTGCATCAGGTAAATCGAGGATCGTGCGAATTAATGCAAATTGTACTCAGATAAAATATCCAAAATCTTTGATTATACAGTACTTGTTTCCAGCAATATTATTATTGTTACATCCGGAAGACAATTCGTGAAAGTTTTAATTTTTGTTTGTATATTCCTATTGACTTGAACCATTTTATAAACACATAAAAATAATTATCTTTCATGTAGCATTTTAGAGAACGGTGCAAGTATATTTATTAGAGATCCGAATGTATTTTTTTAATTTAAACTAATAAAATACTAAGTATATAACCAAGTACCGGTACATTGTACATGTAATCTACGTTATAAGGGATATGTTGCTACATTATGATTGTCAGTGGAGGATGAGTTCATTTGCAAATAGATTGTGTTAATGTTATCTCAGTACACTTCACCTAATGATAACTGAATCATCACTTGGTTCCACTGACGATTGCGAGACATTCTTCAAAAAACAAACAAACAAAAAACAGATATGACATTGGGATGCTTACCATCTGAGCAGCCTCTGCATGAAAAGCTGCGGTTGATCCAACAATGCAACAAATTGCTTCTTTGCTTAAGTTCTCTTTCGTACGTACACGAGCAATCGCATCCTGGAAATGGAAACAATTTATTCAGATTAGCAGAGGAAATTAAACAGGACAAAAGAGATTCGTTATGACGACCTACACGCAAACTTCCCACCCATGCCTCTTTTTTCTGCACATGCCAGTACTGAACACTCTCAGCTTCGATGGGTTTTTTTTATTTTGCTTTGAATTCGAATAGATTGTGACTGGTTGTAGTGAGCTATCCAGCCAGCTAACCTATAACGGCTTCTAATTCGAGAAATTAGGGCTGAGTATCGGTGATTTGGGCTCTGTCGTTGCCTGGGGTGTGGTTGAGAGTGTAAGTGGGTGGAAGGAAGGAGTGAGAGGATATCTATTGCCGCTGCATGAACTTTGTTACCCTTGTGATCAGAGGCCTGAAACTTGGCATACTATATAATATATAATATATCCAGTGTAATAGGAAAGATAATCCGTTAAAGGGAACGTAAACTCTGGTGAAACGTGCATGGCCAGTTAAAGCTTTTTCCTCATAGAATCCAAATCGTTTATCAGATATTTTTTTACAATTTTTTCAAAGCAGTACTAAACGTTTTAACTTCGTTACACTGGACGAACATAGAGGCCTCCATGTTTGAAGAATCGTGACGTCAGTGGACACTAGTTCTTCTGCCTCTGGAGGTAAAAACGCGTCAATTGGCAGAGGTGCAGTATTCGAGACCGTAGCTTACAAACATGAACGAGGATGACAGTGCGACGTGTCGGGATTACCTGGTACATTGTGACAGCCAAAGAATCAGGCTATATTCTACATCAAAGCTAATCGATAACATTGCCTCTGTTAGTCGGGGAACGGAGGAGTGCATGAAAACGACCATATGCGGCCATGTTATCTCGATACAGAGAATGTCCGATGACGTAGGAGATTATCGGCACAACTGAATTTCACGCTTTCCCATTGGATAAAAATCCTGCCCAAAACAAACATGGCGGCGCCCCCAAGAAATTTCAAATCACGGTATTTTCTATGTTTGCGTCTGTCTCATTCATTGGAAAAAAATGAGAAAAAATATTTGTCACGATTTTTTTAATCTATCGGGACTCTTGTATAATTCCCGCGGTGTTTTACCGCAGAGTTTACGTTCCCTTTAAGATTGTCGGGTTAATATTAGTCTGCTTACTACCAGGTCTTGGCTTTCTTGGACCTATCCAGGCCTTGGAGGAATTGTTTGGGGACGGGACATTTGGCCCTTCTCCGCCCCTCCTAAATATTTTTGTTTCCCGTTGACCTATGGGACTGATCCTATGGACTTACCACACTATATACTTGAGTCATGTTTCATCGTCACAGTGACATCATATTCCCATATTCGGTCAGATTTTTCGAATGTTTTATTTTGTGTGATTTTCTTCGCAGAAACTACACAAGAAGTTAGTAAATGATAATCCGATGTGAAATAAAATAACATTTGCGAACGTTTATCAACAGAAATGCAAAGATTTTGGTCATTCCGTCATGTAATAAGTCACGAGAGAGCTGGTACATGCAGTACATGGAGATGGCAAGCCATGCAGTGGACTTCAGATCAATATTACAAGTATAGTATATGTTTGCTCCTAATACACAAGGCATTCTCTCTGTCGATGACACCATGGAGCATACAATAGAGTAGGCCCCATGATGAGACTATACATGTACAGTACAAGACCCAGTCAGTGAAAATGCAGGACTTCAAGTCAGATCCTAATTTCTCTTTTTCTCATCGTAACTGCGTCATTCCAGCTATAACCCTCTGTTTTTCGTAACTGCGTAACTTGAGGTGTAGACCTCTCTTGCATGCGGACAGCGTAACTGCGTAACTTCATAGATGAGCCATTTATTTTTGCTCTGTTTAGCTCTATAATACCCTTTCTGTTATGCTCAGGATAACTGCGTAACTCGGGCAATAGTCCTTTTTCCAAGAGCGTAACTGCATAATTCTGGGGATTTTCAGTGCTGAATTCTTTCTCCAATTTTCTCTGCGTAACAGCGTAACTTCGTTAGAGGCTTTCTCTTTTTGTCAGCGTGACTGCGTAAGTCCAGGGATAAATCGATCAATTCGTCTTTTTCTGACAGCGTAACTTCAGATATAGATCTCTCTTTTTGACAGCGTAACTGCTTAACCTCGTCGAAGGACCATTTCCTTTTTGCTCAGCGTAACTGAGTAACTTTGTCAGACCCTTTCTCTTTTGCTCAGCGTAACTGCATAATTTCGGATCTAGAAGTCTTTTTTTCACTGAGAGCGTAACTGCGTAACTTTTGATGTACCGTAGACATCTCTTTCTGACAGCGTAACTGTGTAAATTCGGCGATGGATTATTAACTTTCTCAACGTAGGTATGTAACTCTGTCAAACCCTTTCTCTTTTTCTCAGCGTAACTGCGTCACTTCAGTCATGGAGCAATTCATTTTACTGACAGCGTAACTGCGTAACTTCGTCAGACCCTTTCTCTTTTGCTCAGCGTAACTGCGTAACTTGGCTCTAGACCTCTCTTTTACTGAGAGCGTAACTGCGTAACTTTAGGTGTACCGTAGACATCATTTAGTGACAGCTTAACTACGTGAATTTGGCAGCGTAATTGCGTAACTCCAGTTATAGATCTCTCTTTCAGAAAGCGTAACTGCGTGACTTCGGCGATGGACCATTTATATTTGCTCACCGTAAATGCGTAACTTCACCAGGCCTTTCTCTTTTGCTCAGCGTAACTGCGTAACTCTGGCTATAGCTCTCTCTCTCAGGCAGCGTAACTGCGTAACTTCGACGCTGGACCAATTATTTTTGGCTCAGGGTAACTGCGTAACTCCCGCTATACCCCCTCTCTTTTTCTGACAGCGTAACTTGGTAGCTCCATCTGTAGACCTGTCTTTCGGACAGCGTAACTGCGTAACTTTGGCGCTGAACCATTTATTTTTGGCTCCGCGTAACTCCAGCTATACCGCTCTCTATTTCTGACAGCGTAACTGCGTAACTCCAGCTATAGACCTCTCTTTCGGACAGCGTAACTGTGTAACTCCAGCTATAGATCTCTCTTTCAGACAGCGTAACTTCGGGGATGGACCATTTAGTTTTCCTCAGCATAACTGCGTAACTTCGGCAGACCTTTCTCGTTTGCTTAGCGTAACTGCGTAGCTCTGGCTATACACCTCTTTTCCTGAGAGCGTAACTGCGTAACTCCAGCTATAGACTTCTCTTTCGGACAGCGTAACTGCGTAACTTCGGCGCTGGAACATTTATATTTGCTCAGGGTAACTGCGTAACTTCGGCAGACCCTTTCTCGTTTGCTTAGCGTAACTCTGGCTATAAACCTCTTTTCCTGAGAGTGTAACTGCATAACTTCATCAGACCCTTTCTTTATTGCTCAGCTTAACTTCAGCTATAGACCACACTTTTCCTACCAGCATAACATTTGTCTATGGACCATTCCCCTTTGTTGAGCACAATTGAGTAACTCGATGCATAACTCAGGAAATGGTATGAAGTCTGTAAGAATTTGTACCTACTGTACCTGTTAAACCGAGAAATGCTATGAGTCGATGGGTTATGTAGATAGACTGGATGGACATTAATCCGTGAAACATTTCATGTATCTGTTAAACCTAGAAATACTAGTGCCAGTGAATAATGCTAAAGAATAGAGTAATGTGTATGTTAAACCAAGAAATGCTATATAGTTATTGAGCAATGTAGGAGCGAGAGCGAAAGAGAGAGAGAATTAAAGTTTAATGTCGCGTTCAGCAATATTTCAGCTATATAGCGATTGAGCAATGTATGACTGACTGACAGTACATGTGCATGTAATCAGCAGCATCTGTTTAATCTAGAAATGCTATCTACAAATGAAACAATATTTCCTCCAGTAAAAGCCATTTCTTTTCATTAGACCCTTTCGTTTTTTCTCAGCATAGCTGGGTAAAACCATTCGATGCATCAGGTATGATTCTTTGTCAAGCATAAGTGCATAACTCCGGCAATTTACACCTTCTGTTTTACATTTACCCGGCACAGTAACTCCAGCGATAGATACTTTCGCAGTTACGCTGAGGAAATGGTCTGATTAAGTTACGCAGTTATATCGTCAGGAAATGAGCGGTCTATAAGCGGAGTTATGCAGTTACGATGAGAAAAAGACAAAGGGTCTGGCGAAGTTACGCAGTTATGCTGAGCTAACAGGAATGGTCCATGATGACCTGAAGTTACGCAGTTATGGTGTCAGAGAGGTATATAGCTGAAGTTAGGCAGTAACGCTGAGAGAAAGAGAAAGGGTCTGACCAAGTTACGCAGTTACGCTGAGTAAAAAGACATGATTCATCACTGGAGTTAAGAGGGCCTGTCGAAGTTACGCTGTCGGTAAACATGGTAAAAGAGAGGCATATAGATGAAGTTACGCTGTTACGCTGAGAGAAAGAGAAAGGGACTGACCAAGTTACGCAGTTACGCTGAGCAGAAAGAAATGATTCATCATGGGAGTTAAGAGGGTCTGTCGAAATTACGCTGTCAGCAAACATGGTAAAAGAGAGGGATATAAATGAAGTTACGCTGTTACGCTGAGAGAAAGAGAAAGGGATTGGCCAAGTTTCACTGAGCAAAAAGAAATGATCCATCACTGGAGTTAAGAGGGTCTGTCGAAGTTACGCACTTACGCCGGGCAAAAATAAATGGTGCATCACCGAAGTTACGCAGTTACGCTGTCTGAAAGAGAGGTCTATAGCTGGAATTACGCATTTACGCTGTCAACAAAAGAGAGGGGTAGAGCTGGAGTTAGGCAGTTGCGCTGAGCAAATATAAATGGCCCAGGGCCGAAGTTACGCAGTTACGCTGTCCGAAAGAGAGGTCTATAGCTGGAGTTACGCAGTTACGCTGTCCGAAAGAGAGGTCTATAGCTGGAGTTATGCAGTTACGCTGTCAGAAAAAGAGAAGGCTATAACTGGAGATACGCAAAAACGGAGTTATGCTGGATTCACTGACTTTCTTCAAATTCTTACCCTCAGTCCTAAACAGGCCGATATGTATTAACAAGCTTCTCTTGTGATTTCTTACATGAGGGATGAAACAACATTTGAAGAAAAATGATGGAAACGTCAGGGTTTTTTTGTTCGCCATTTTGAATTTATCCACCTTGCTTTGCTCGGGGGCACAAATGACAAGCTACAAAGTCACGGAGTGTCAGCTTTAAATTTTGTGTCTTTCGGATATAGGGTAGTAATCCTGGTAGCCAGGGGAGGTAGGATAATGCAACTAAGACTTGCTAATATACATGAGTTGGGAATAGTACCGGTATTCCCCCATGTTAAACCACTGTCTAGGAATCTAAATTTCCAATGACTCTTTTCACCCCGGTATCAATCAGACCGACCGACCCGTTTGATCGATTTTTGGACCTATTTTTCCTGCCAACCAACGCCGATAAATAAGATAGTGATTTCGTACTTCGGGTTGACTAAAATAATATTATGCACTTTAAGACATAAAAACGAAACAGGGCGATAAACACGAACAGGCAACGTTCTGGGTACCCATGCTGACCGCCATTTTGAATTTACCGTTTTGCCCATCAATCCTAGGATTATGCAGATTTAACCTAAGAATGACGCTTCCACGTACGTTTGGCATTTATGTGAAAATCGTCCCAGAATAGCGGGAAGTATTATCGGTCTTAATTACCTGGAGATGCACTGATAATCTTTGCATAATGCATGTGCAAGCGAAAAGAAACACCGAAAAGGGAACACACCGGTTGATCAATATTTCAACAACTATTTCATGTGATATTCATAAACATACAAACACTCTGTCTTATATGTAATTATAAAATTGATAATTTGTAAAATAATAATTGATCATTTATAGAATTAATTAACAGAGCAACATTTCTGTCTTATTCCTAGTATTTAGGATGATTTCCTAGCTTATTCTAATTAGACTGCGACTAATATAAAATTCTTCATACTATAACTTACCTCCCTGCTTAGCACCACAGAAAGACGGATCTTCCGCTATACAGCTGCAGAATGTCCAGGTACAGGGTTTACCGTCAAAACAGTGCACCAGGAATGTTATATTTCTCGGATTTAAACAATAGCAATCTGTCGAATAGATGAAGGTCGGCTAATTTACACTGAGCAGAATAAACAAAAGGAATTCGTACAGTGGTCAAATAGTGTATTTCTCCTATATATATGCTGGGATAGGTTTGATTTCCGAAGTCAGAAAACAAAGGTAACATTAACCGATCGTTCTACGTATATTCTTGAAGCGATTATCATATACAATATCATTGAATCCTACAAATACTTAACAGATCCGAGAACTTTAATGGCCCAACCACTCCCGAACAACAACATAGAGACACTCACCGATATCTTGAGAACTCATTGTTCCAGGTATTGCCGTAAGAATTCCTACAGTCAATGTCACAATGATGAACGAATAATCCATTGGTTTACTCCTCAAACTGTGTCGTTATCTCCACATACACAAAAAGATAATACTGAAAATTAATTTTAGTTATAGAAAGATTCAGGAAATTCTCATTACATACATTCCCCTATATCTGTGACACGGACAACAGTTAGCCTTTAGCTTGTCTGAGTCTGTTCATAGGCCTACATTTCACACAGGAGATGACAGTAGGAATATGTGACAGTCCATACCTAAAATAGATATATTATATGAATCTGATCCGAAAGAAAAGAAAACGAATAACTTTAAAATGGAGTTGCCGTCATTCCTCGCCTAACTTCCTTGTTTCCCGGCAGTTTTTCCATATATCTCTCACGGCAGCGGTCAGATCATTATACTCGTATTGATCTGTTAGTGAATCAGGTACACGCAGTAGTATTATCACCCCGGATAAGTAAGTTTTAATAGCTGAAATTCTATTCAGTGACGAACACGGTTGTGCACAATAATATTAAAATGTGCTTCGCTCAATGAATTAAATGGATTTTGTGCTCGCTTAACCCATCCTGAGATCGCATGGGATCGGGGTTAGAGGGAAGCAATATGGCGGCCATGTTTGGCGTTTTTAACCTTGTGTCTCCTTCCTTCTGCCAAAAGTGCATGAGACTAATATCTTTCGATTGAACTAATGATTTCCCATCACAATGATTAGTTTACAACAAACACAACGGGAAAATATTCAAAGCGAGGCACTAAATCAAAAATAGGTCAAATACTTCCCAGCAAATGATGTTTTCCAGTCAGGTGGGCTGTGAGTAGTAGGTAGCAGCCCGACCCGACCCCATTTTGCCGGGGGAGATAACTCTTTTGTGGAGGGTACGTGGAGGGGGCGCTGTGCCGTATGACGTCACTTCCGGTCTGGGTGAATGAAGCGTGACCTCTGTATGACGTCACTTCCGGTTTGGGTGAATGGGGCATTCTGCGCATGCGCGGTAGACCAAGGGTATGGAAATAGACGTTTTGGGGTCTAGGTGGGTCCCTAATGGGTCGATGGAGTCCAGTGAGGTATCAATGTGAAGCCTATGTGAGGGGTCATCCCATGGGCTGGGTGTGGGGTTGAAATAGGGTCATTCTGCGCATGCGCGGTAGACCAAGGGTATGGAAATAGACCTTTTGGGGTCTAGGGGAGCCCCTAATGGGTCGATGGAGTCGTATGAGGTATCAATGTGAAGCCGATGTAAGGGGGCATCCGAGGGGCTGGGTGTGGGGTTGGAATAGGGTTATTCTGCGCATGCGCGGTAGACCAAGGGTATGGAAATAGCCGTTTTAGGATCTAGGGGAGCCACTAATGGGCCGATGGGGTCGAGTGAGGTATCAATATGAAGCCTATGTGAGGGGGCAACCGATGGGATGGATGTGGGGTTGAAATATCGTCATTCTGCGCATGCGCAATAGACAAAGTGTATGAAAATAGACGTTTTGGGATCTAGGGGAGCCACTAGTGGGCCGATGGGATCGAGTGAGGTATCAATGTGAAGCCTAGGTGAGGGGGCATCTGATGGCGTGAGTGCGGGGTTGAAATATCGTTACTCTGCGCATGCGCAGTGGACAAAGGGTATGAAAATAGACGTTTTTTGAGATGTAGGTGAGCCCCTAATGAGCCGATGGGATCGAGTGAGGTATCCATGTGAAGCCTATATGAGGCGGTTAGACTAGGGTGTCGTTTCCATTCTGCTGCGCAGGTCACGTGGGTTGTGACGGTTTTACTAAAACTACCTCCAAACCCAGAAGAGTTCCAATGTTTCCTTAGACGTCCGGATGTTCAACCTCCGGGGTTTTTCCCGGCCCGGCCCCCCAGCGCGCGCGCGCGCAGGTTCTCCGGAAGTGCGCGGCATCACCGACAGTGCGCGGATGAATATCGGGTCAAAAGGTCAAAGGTCACATCCAGGTCAAAAGGTCCAAGGTCTCCCTTTCGGCAAGGTTCGGCAACAATGTTGCGCCATCGATATACAGAGCTTGAACTCCAAAAAAGGGGATTGTACATGAACCGGGGAAGGATGGGCAGTTCCATTTGGACCGATCAGCGGTCGAGAAAAAGAGCCAATGAGCGATCGATAAAAGAACCAATGGACGGGTACTAGAATTTCGCTCACGTCTGCGCCTACATCCGGGTAATGGGATGCTTTCGCCTACGTCTGCGCCTACATCCGGGTTCTTGTACACCCGGGTAAAGGTTTTCTGGACATGGATGGGTTAGCTTTGGCTCCATTCCATGCCACTGATTGGCTAATACGGTGTCCAAAGCCAGTTTCATGCATTATGCTCATATAGAAAACACACAAGACAGGGTTTTTTGGTGAGATCTCATTTTGTTTTTTATTCAGTAACAACAACAACGTGAGAACAACCACGTGAAAACTGAAGCCCAGAACAAGGGGCTTGTACATTGAAAGAACTGAAG
Organism: Hanleya hanleyi; assembly: GCA_036873755.1. Classification (NCBI taxonomy): domain Eukaryota; kingdom Metazoa; phylum Mollusca; class Polyplacophora; order Lepidopleurida; family Hanleyidae; genus Hanleya; species Hanleya hanleyi. The sequence goes on along the minus strand of JAVTVY010037953.1, from coordinate 5,450 downwards.
CCCAGAACAGGGGCTTGTACATTGAAAGAACTGAAGCCCAGAACAGGGGGCTTGTAAACTTAAGCCCAGAACAGGGGGCTTGTACATTGAAAGAACTTAAGCCCAGAACGGGGCTTGTACATTGAAATGATGGGCGGCCCAGTCATATACGAGTACATCGCGGTCCTCGGCCTTGGGGTACTCGTCAAACATCTGTACGATGGTAGATAAGGTCCTTCCCGGCATCGATGGTACAGGTAAAGCAAGCAATATTGTCCGCACACGCTACTGGTCAGGCTTTGCAACGTTTGACTGTTCCAACACCACGTCTCTGTGCCTTGATCCATGAAGTCTGTTAAATCGGGATGGAGGGGTGGCAGGCCGTACGGGTCAAAGTATTCGCCCTGCTGTTCTGCCAAGTACACGCCCACCCAATGTTCACCGGGCCGATCCATCGGGTCCGTGTTGAGAACGTAAGCAGCAGGATACGGTCTAATGGGAACACATCTCGGGCGAACACCCCTTGAAAGACCATACGTGTCTCTGGGTCATTCTCCAGCACGGTGGTTATCTGGTCTGTATCCATGTTAATTGGAGAAGTCACACAGGACGTTGCGCGCCTTGTCCACTTGAATGATGTTTTCAAACTCGGCGTAGCAGATCACATTGACGGTGGTCCACAGGGCTCGTGCAAAGTGGATTTCCAATCGTAAATTGCCTTGCTTGGCTAGGGCCAGCTGATGGTCGTTCTCTAAGGTGGGGGTCAGATCGAAACAGAACAACGTGTATCCGTTCGCGTAGTCCTCCCGACTGATCAAATTCCCTTCGTCCTGGTTGATTTGACCGGTGGCTGTAAACAGGCTCTGATAGGCTGGAATGAAATTCCTGCGCCCAAATTTCGGTGTTAAGGCCGTGGCTGGGACCTGTTGTCCATCCACATGCAGGGCCACAAAATGTTTAAAGTCAAACGGATTCCCTGGGTAGGCTCCGCTGAAACTGGTATTTTCCACACAAGCCAGGATCAATCGCTTGGGTAGTTCCCCCAGGAACAGGTTTTCTTTGTTGGCGCTCATATTTCCAGCAGGCACAGAGAACACTTTGGTTTGTACACGTCGGATAGGGTACTGGGCTGGTTTGTTTCCAAGGCTTTCATGTGTCCCAATTGAACGGCTGGATTCGGTTTCACTTTTCGGACATACAGGACTGCGTCTTGGATGACAATCTTATAGTCAGCTGCATGCCCATCTACGTTAGTAGCCATCAAGGCGGAGGCGCCCGTATCAGTCGGATTTTGATGGGGATCTTGTTCAAGAGGTACCGGTCTTGCATGAACATGTCTGCGTGTAGTCGACCCAGGAGATCCACCGAGGCACCGAGGCACCGTTCGCAGTGAAAGCCTTCCGTTTGTTATATCCCACATTGTCCACCGTGTCCATGTGCTCGGGTGTGTCCTGGTAGAATAAAGCGGCTGTCAGCTGAGATTTTTAGCCTCTCGGCCATACGACAACAGTGTCTCGATGTAGGCTCGATAGGGGTACGTGTTGGTCGAGTCACTGATGAGTTTGTCGCTGAGAAATATATCCACCTGTTGAAACATCGAGTGCAGCCAGAGATTCGTCGGGCCCACCGTTGCAGCTTGGGTGATTCTGGAGCCATCCCCATTGACCACCTTGGCTTTCGCATACAAGTATGTATGGGCTAAATCCACATAGGCCGTATCCGCATTATTGATGTTGAACTCGATGGGCCCTGTTTCGTTGATGCTGGAGAGCGGGAGATGCTCCACCCATAATCCTTGTTCGGCACTGCTCTGTCTGGGAGGCACGGTCCACAAATCAAATTCACTGTTGGTGAAGGGACAGGACTCGGCGTGGATCAAGGACATGTTTAAGAAAAGATATCCTGAGTCTTCGATGTGCGTCGTCGCTGGGTCGGTCGTCGACTGGTGCGTGGTCTCGGTGGGGCAGCTCTTTTATTGCCTACGGTGCGTTGTGCTTTGGCCACCACGACGCCTCCCGCTTCTTTGGCCCGCCGTTTCAAGGATTCTTTGGGTGCCGTACCCCCCAAGACATCACCGGCCACTTGCAGTCCACTGCGTACCGCTTGTTTGCCGATTGCTTTCACCCAACGCGTCACCAAGGGCAGGAACGTTTTGACGATGCTGCCGAGTATGTTCCCCAGCCCATGTCCTCGTTGCATGCGTGCACCGCTAAAGACCGGAAAACCGCCCCCGGCCTGTTGGGCGTAATAGTGCGTATAGCTGCGTGCATCGCACTCGTAAGGTACTTTCATTATTCAAAGTGGGGAGCACGTGCTTGTCGAAAACGAAGTGTCAGCATCACTTTCCCGCGTTCGAATGCCACTGGTCGTCCCGTGTCATCTCTTATATCCACCGTGATCGTGTTGATGTCGGTTTGATTCTTGAAGTGAAAGGATTTTATGGGTTTTGAAGTATTCGTGACCTCCCGTAGAGCCTTATAATGCAACAGTCTTGACAGCCCACCCATGAACTCCTTGGGGGTATCGTATTGGCCTTCGGGCAGGGTGAGTCGGGTGTTTTTGCGTTCGTAGGTCACCTCGTACCACACTTCATTGGCTCGCACGTTGTACCACGAGTAAGGGTATTGGATATCCACGAGGCCACATTCCCAGCGCCCAGGTAAATGCAACGGCTGCGGTAACTGGGTGACGTACTTGGCCACGGTGTTGTCAGGAAACACATCCAGCGAACTGTTACTGGGTAGGGTGAGGTAAAACATGGCGACTGAGCTGTCCTGCTGCAGCTGTTGGTTTTAATAGGTGTTCCGGGCCTTGGGCGGTTGTGTCCGGCGTCGTGTTCGTCGCGTTGACTTGCTACGTGTCATGGCTCTGGAGATGTGGGGTGTCCTGATCGAGGGTGGTTTTTTAAAGGCCTGAAGAGAAGGTGCCCGTTGTGGTGGTGGTGTTTTGGGGGGTGACCCCGGTTCCCATTCGGATTCCCAAGGTTGTGGAGTCTGTCGTTGTGCACGACTCGGTGAGTCACGCTGCATAAAGGCCCAGCGGTAGGGGTTCCCCACCAATTCCTGTGGTACATGCATGTCTTTCAAGCCTTGAGCGAAGACCTCCCATCCTCGAGGATCCGTGTGCGACCTACGTTGACGCATCAGGTCATTCACTAAATCCGTCATGTGGGTGCCGGGGACCACCTGATTCTGTACCAGTAGTTCGCCTTTATCATTCCAAGTCATGTTAGGATTCTGTTTCATCCGTTGTAATACCAGGCCAGCTTGTTTCTTGAACGATGCAGGTACACTCTTCAGCACTTCGTCTTCCAGCCACTGTGGGGCTGTGGGTGCTACCCCTGGTAATGGCGGCTGTAAGAGCGGTGCTGAGGTCGGCGGTGTGTCACGTGGTGGTGGGGTAGAGAAGGTTTTGTATTGGTCCATGAACGTTATGTACCGTTGAAGCGTCTCATTGTACCGTTGTACTTTCTCACTGTCCCTTAATCCCGGTCTCTGTAAGATCTGTTGCATCTCTCCATCGAGGATGTTTATGGTCTTCACCGTAGGTGGGACAGGGTAGGGCGTTTGGAGGTTTTGAAGGAACCGTGGTTCGACGAGGATCATTTTTTTCGTGTGGTTCATTGTCGGCCGAAGAGTCCACCCAACACGGAAGCGGCCAACGGTGCTAAGATGGCCCCGAGAAAGCCGCCTTTCTGTAACACCTTTTTTTTTGTGTTTGAGGGACCCGCTTCTGGACTAAGGTTCGGAGACCTGTCTTATGCTTGGCCAACTTGGTCTTCTGAGCCGGAGTCAGTGGTACGTTGCCTTTAACAGGTTGTACCCGATCTCGCACAGACAGCGTACAAGGTCAGGGTCCGCACCGCGTACAATGGTTCGGACCAACTCGGGTGGGGCCGTCTTCAATACACGGAGCGTGAGAGCGTGCTTCCGTACTCGCGCAGACATCATGTACAACTAATGCCAGAACCCACAACTCTGCCCTTTTTATCTACTTTAGAGAACAGAGACAAAGTCAACCCTGCTGTGGTATTCATTCTTTTTATTATCCCCATCATCAAACACACACTCCAGCTGGGGGAGCCACTGTGGGTGTGTTTACATTATTTTTGCATGTAGACGTGGTGGGCCTCTCTGGGAAAGATGCCGATCCGTAGTCGAAGGTGGTCGGGGGTGGCTTGCTTGAAGTCGAAGAGCATATACCCGTGCTGGGGGGTTGTGGCATCTTTTTAAAGGCTTCCAACGCAAACGGTGTGCGGCCGGGATACATCTGTCTCGCCAGGTGCAGCAGTTGAGTGGTATCTCTCGGGTTTTTGAAGACCACCAGGTAGTGGGCATTTAAGCTGATGTTCCGATGTTCTTTGTTTTTTACTGAACAGATTCTGCACAATGTAGATGATGCTGAGCCGTCGATGGTGGCTGCCTTTGGTAAAGAGTTGGGTGACCCGCGCATCCGTCTCCGCCATGAGATCATCCACAACCACCAAGGTGTCGGGTTCCAAATCGGCCAGGTTGGGTAGGCCTTCCACGAACGTGATGTGGGGCATTGCTGCATATGCTTCCTGCCATTCTCCGTAACACCACACGACTCTGGCAATGGGTGGAGTGATCATGCTGTCGGCGTGTTGAAGGAGCTTCCTGACGAAGTGCGTTTTGCCGGAGCCCGTCGGTCCTGCGATGACGCAAGTGAAGGGATGCTGCCACCAAGGGTCCATGGTTCGAGCTGTATGCGCTGTCGTGGTAACCCGCTCTTGTAAATTTCGTACGACTGAACTGGAGTGGTGGTGGTGGGAACAACGTCGGTTGTCGTTGCCTGTTCACTGTGAGGGATGAAATCCGGTGGGTCTTCAGACGTAGTGGGTGTACTTGGTGTAGGTGTGGAGCTTGGTGTGGAGCTCGATGTGGCTTGTACACGGGGTATGGTGGTGACTGGGATCGATACGGGGTTGACTGGTGCTATCTGTAGACCGGTTTCACTGGTGGCTGGTGTTCTCAGTTGGTTAAGTAACGTGCTGACATAGGCTACGTCGTAAACACACCTCCGTACAACACACTCAGCAGGGTTAGCAGTATCACCACAAAGCCCACTTGCGCTTTGCGCGTTTTGGAAGACGCTGTGTTCAGAGGCAGCTGCTGTTTGTCCATAGCACTGTGGTCGGACGTGGAATGAAGGATGACGGCAGTGGTGTCTGGCTTTATAGTCGTTTCACCTGGTTGGCGGCGACCCAGGAATTGAAGGAACTGGGCCAGCCTTGCCATTTGACGAAATGACACAGTTTGCCACGTCGACGTTCCGTTTTCAAAATCTGCTCCACCGTGTAGTAGTCTTGCTGTGTTTTTACGACAGGCTGTAATTCCGTCTCGTAAAACGTCCCTAGCAACAGTTCCCCTTGAAGATCTTCCAGTTCATAGACTCGCCGCTGTCGGGGTAGGCGCCGTTTAATCAGGAAGTGCTCATCGCTCCAGTTGGGC
>JAVTVY010037952.1:0-16503 GCA_036873755.1 Hanleya hanleyi | reverse complement strand
ACCATGGATAGTGCACATCTACCCTTAGTGTTACGAACTCGAAAAGCACAAGTGGGTACTATAGTGTGTGTAGTAGTACTTCTGGGTACGTTATTTGGAGGCGTGTTCTTCGATTTGGCGTACGTGATATCCTGTTTCAACAAACCGCCTCCCACAATTCCACCTCAGTCATCCACCACTTCGACCACCACTACGACGCTGCCTACGCCATCCAAGACGTCAAGGTACCGCCACGTATCAACCCAGACACCCACGTCTACCACACCGTCTACTCCATCCACCACATCACCTCACCGCCACATCCATCCATCCACGCCTACCACGCCCCGTATTACTACTACGACGCTGCGTACTACGACGCCACGTGATCCTCCGTTACCCCTGAGAAGCGACGATCCTTCCAGTCCATCACCACCACCACCACCTAGTACCACCTCCATCACCACTCCTACGACGCTAAACACATTTAGAGTGCACGAATCACGTTTACCACGGCAACGGTACCCGTTCGACTACGATCCCCGGTGGGATCCACGAGAACGGGGGTGGGCCTCTGAACGCCGAGCGCAAATCACCAAATAAAAAAAACAAAAAACTATGGATCCTCGGTGGCAGCATCCTTTCACGTGTCTCATCGCTGGACCGACAGGGTCGGGAAAAACACACTTCGTTCAACGTCTCATCCAACACGGGTCAGCCCTCATTTCACCTCCTCTAGCTCGCATCCTGTGGTGTTATGGAGCTTGGCAACCCACGTACGAGGAACTGGCACGTGTCCCGGGACTCACCTTAATGGAAGGCTTACCCCCTGAGGATACACCCAAAGACACGTTGGTGGTAGTGGACGATCTCATGACGGAAACGGACAGTCGAATCACCCGTCTCTTTACCAAAGGAAGCCATCATCGTCGGTTGAGCATCATCTACATCGTGCAGAATCTCTTCAGTAAGAACAAAGAGCACAGGAACATTAGTTTGAATGCTCAGTATGTGGTGTTATTCAAAAACCCCAGAGACGCTTCCCAAATTACACACCTGGCCCAACAGATGTACCCTAAAAACACGGCCTTTGTACGAGAAGCCTTTGAAGATGCTACCCAACCAGCTCACGGGTATTTACTCATCGACTTGAAACAAGATACTCCCTCATCCCTTCGATTGCGTACCCACATTTTTCCCGGAGAGGTACAGACGGTGTACACACCCAAATAAAAGAAGAAGACAATGCACTCTAGCCGTCACTCATCATGTCTGCACGGGTACGCAAGCACGCGCCGGCCCTCCGCGTATTACGCAGCGCGCCACCGGAGGTGGGCCGGGCCCTGGTGCGCGGGGCGGATCCCGACTTGGTACGGTGTTTGTGTGAAGTGGCGCATAATGTGTTAAAAGGCAATGTTCCGCTCAGTCCTCTGCAGAAAGGGAAATTGCAACGGCACAAGGCGGGTCTCCGAACGTTGGTGAAGAAGACGGGTAGTGTGAAGAAAAAGAAACAGGTGTTACAGCGAGGTGGATTTCTCGGCGCACTCCTCACACCCTTAGCCGCTACTGTACTGGGGCCGTTACTAGGCTCCATCATGGGACGCTAACGGCATGGAACATACGAAAAAAATGATGCTGGTCGAACCTCGACTGTTACAGAGTTTGCAATCACCCTATCCTGTGCCTGCTACAGTGCAACAATTGCAGTCTCTGGATGAAGAGATGAATAGTATACTCCAACGTCGACTATCCGATCACGAGAAAATTCAACTCTACCATCATACGCTGAACCGGTACCAGACGTTTATGGATCAATATAGAGGGAGTAGTAGTAGTAGTACACCACAACTACCCACAACGCCCACAACGCCTACACTCACACCCCCACCATCCTCATCCTCTGCCTCACCTCAGCTGGAACAGGAAGTGTTGGCCAGTGTGCCTAAAGCCTTCAAGACCAAGGCGCGTTTATTGTTGGACCGGGTGAAACAGAATGCCGATATGGGTTGGAACGCTGAAGGAAAACTACTGATTCGAAACCAAGTGGTGCCGGGATCTCATATGACGGATTTAATCAACGATATGGTACGTTCTCGCAAACACTCTAATCCACCGGGCTGGGAAGCCTTTGCTCAGGGATTAAAAGACACACACACTCCTCAAGAATTGGTAGGAAATCGTGAACGCTGGAAGTGGATGCAGCAAGCACCCTCTCGACTTTCCTCTACCTGGGAACGTGAATGGCAACCTGAGACGCCGTCCAAAACACCTTCACGGCGGGCACCTACTTCGTCACCCCTTTTACCACGTCATCCCCTGCAAATCTCGCCCAGAGCTAAGTCACCGCGAACATCACGACGCCGAGGTAAACAGCCCAAGACCTGGGGACCTTACTGGGACCCTTACTAAGGGGTACCTTACTAAGAGGGGAGGGTGACCTCCCTATAAAAACCCGGTGCAGAAGCCAGAACAACTCAGTCGTCATGTTTTACCTGACGTTGCCCAGTAATAGTTCACTCGATGTGTTTCCTGACAACACCTTGGCCAAGTATGTCACTCAATTACCACAACCGTTACATTTACCGGGTCGATGGGAATGTGGACTGGTAGATATTCAGTACCCTTACTCGTGGTACAACGTACGAGACCAAGAAGTATGGTACGAAGTGACGTACGAAGGCAAAGTCACCAAACTCATTCTCCCCGAAGGCCAATACGATACGCCCCAGAAGTTCATAGAGGGTCTGCTGTCCTTGTTGGAGTACAAGTCTCTACGGGAGGCCACGAATAAATCAAAACCCCTGCAAGTCTACCCTTTCAAGAATCACATAATCTTGACTGTCAACCCACACAACGACAAGGCCTGTATCCTGCTGAGCCCTAACGTGGCTGTGACACTCAGTCCTACACTACAGCAAATGTTAGGTCTGCCTTTCAGAGTGTACCCGGGGCCCACCACCGACAACGGTGACGATGTGATGGATATGAAAGTAGGCATGTACGCACTCTACGTCTACTCGGACGCAGTGGACAACCATATTGTGGGTGATGTGAACACACCTCTGTTACGGGTGGTGCCCATTAGCAAGTCGTATGGCGATCAAGTCAACCAGAGTTTCAACCATATACTCTACCTGCCCGTACGACATACCGATATCAACACGATCACGGTAGATATAAGAGATGACACGGGACATCCGGTGCCATTCGAACGAGGAAAAGTGGTGCTGACACTTCATTTCCGACAAGCCCGTTCTCCTCACTTCGTATAATGTACGTGCCTTACCAGTGTCATACACCCAGCTATGCCGACTACTACAAGAAACAAACGGGGGGAGGCTTGCCCATCTTTAGCGGTGCACGCATGCAACGAGGTCACGGATTGGGAAACATACTGGGCAGCATTGTGAAAACGTTCTTACCCTTGGTCACACGGGGTGTGAAAGCGGTAGGCAAACAAGCGGTACGCAGTGGATTGCGCGTGGCTGGTGATGTGATAGGAGGCACAGCACCCCGACAAGCCTTGAAACGACGGGCTAAAGAAGCCGGTAGCGTCTTGATCGCCAAAGCCCTTAAAAGACAACCCCGGACACAGCGAAGAGTCATTCGACGTCCAACACACCGACGACGCACACCCCGGAGGGCTAAGACCCACAAGAAGAAGAAGAAGAGTAGTAGGAGAGACATCTTCGCATAATGGCATTCATTCACTCCGAGTCGTGTCCGTCTACCAACAGTGAATTGGATTTGTGGACTATTCCACCCACCCAAACCAGTGTAGCCGAAGGCCGTTGGGTAGAACATCGACCCCTGGCTAGCCTGACGGGGACGGGCCCTGTGGAATTTACCATTGAAAACAAAGATACAGCCTACCTGGATTTAGCCCACACCTACTTGTACGTGAAAGCCAAAATAGTGGACGCAGCCGGGGGCAACGTAGCGGACGATGCAGTAGTAGGCCCAGTGAATCTTTGGCTGCACTCCTTGTTCCAACAGGTGGATATGAGTCTGAGCGATAGACTCATCAGTACGTCCACCAATACGTACCCGTACCGAGCCTACATGGAGACGCTGTTGTCGTACGGTTCAGATGCCAAAAAATCACACTTGCAAGCCGCGCTGTGCTACAAGGATACAGCCGGCTCCATGAATAGCGTGCTGGCTGCCAATAATGGTTTGGTCAACCGCAAAAACTTGACAGCCGATAGCAAGTCCGTCGATATGATGGGACGACTCCACGCCGATCTGTTCCTGCAAGACCGCTACATGATGAACGGTGTATCCATCAAGATCAAGTTGATCCGTTCCACACCTGCGTTCGCCTTAATGGCCGGTGGAGGGGCCCCCAATTACAAGATCATCCTAGAAGATGCAGCCCTGTTTGTGCGTACGGTGGATTTGCAACAGGGTGTGTTGGTGAGTCACATGGAAGCCTTATCGAAAAAACCAGCCCTGTACCCCATCCGACGCGTACAGACCAAGGTGTTCTCTGTGCCAGGCGGTACGATGATGGCCAATCGTGAAAATTTATTTTTAGGGGATCTCCCTAAACGTATTACCATAGGGTGTGTGACCAACACCGCTTTCAATGGCGCATGGGATGAGAATCCGTTCGCCTTTCAACATTTCAACCTGAACTTTTTGGCACTGCACGTGGCTGGCCATCAAATTCCAGCCCGCCCCTTACAACCGGATTTTGGTAACCAAAACTATGTGCGCAGCTACCTGAACCTGTTTACAGCCACAGGACAAAACAACCAGGACGAAGGAAATACCATCACTCGACGAGACTTTTACCGTGGGTACACACTGTTCGCCTTTGACCTCACTCCCACCTTGGAACACGATCATCAACTGGCCTTGCTGAAGAAAGGAAACCTACGGTTGGAACTGCGTTTCGCTACCGCTCTAGCCCAGACCATTAACGTGATTTGCTACGCCGAGTTTGATAACGTCATCAGCGTGGATCAGCAAAGAAACGTGCTGTGTGACTACGCCAACTAGAGTCATGGATACAGAACAGCTGATGGGCATACTCCAGCGAGATCCGAAGATCCCCTTTCGAGGTGTGTTTCCACGCAATGTGTTTCCCACCCACTCCACCACCCCAGCAGCCTACATCCTGAATACAGACCCGGGATGTCGACCCGGTGAACATTGGGTAGCTGTGTACGTGGACACCCTAGGCCAAGGCGAATACTTTGATTCCTACGGACTTGCACCCCTACATGCCGATTTGGTGAAATTCATGGACGTCTCTACTACAATGTGGCGTTGGAATACTCAAAGATTACAAGGACCCTTGAGTAGTGTGTGCGGCCAGTACTGTGTGTTTTATCTCACTCACCGGAGTAGAGGACATTCTATGCCAACTATCGTACACATGTTTGATGATTATTGTCAAGCCGAAGACCGTGATGTCCTGGTCTATGACTGGACGGCCTCTCGTTTTAATGTGCATGCTCCATTTCTCTGGTTAACTTAAAAAATGCACTGCGCGCAGGCCACTTGTTTTTTGTTTTTTTTTTATTATCACGTTATTGTTATGACGTTGTTGTTCTGACGTTCATTGATGTTGAATAAAAATTGATGAAAAAACACAAAAAATGATGGGGGTTTGACTTTTTTTTTTATTTAAGTCCACAAGAAGGTATAGAATAGATACAAATAGAATAGTAGTGGTGGTAAGATTAAGGTACAAAAAAGTTCTGTCAGGAGTAGGATTCGAACCTACGTACGGCAATGCCGACCAGCACTTAATACCGGCGCCTTAGACCACTCGGCCATCCTGACTTTTACATTTGTGTATCAACAGTTATAGTTCGACATTGTTCACAAGTCCAAGTAAGTGGTGCTCACACCATCGGCCAACACTTTCCGTTTCGGGTAAAAGAAAGTAAAGGCGTCTCGTTGCTGAATGTACGTCCGCATCTGGTGATCCACCACCCGAAATCCTCGGTTAGTACCACTCGCACTGGCCTGGCTTTGCAGCACGTTCAAGTACAAGGCTTTGTCGATGTTGGGATCGCGCCGGCTCACCCCTTTGCAGCTAAACTTATTTTGGTCTCCTCCTCCGTAACAGTAATACGTCTTGGAGGAGAGACCAATCATAGCATCCCCACTCCACTCCAGCTTGAACAGGCCCGGCGTACGCTTATCGTACTGGTAATGGTCACGTCGAGGTAGCCACTGGTCGCGTTCCGCTTCATACTGGGTACGTAACTCCGGTTTCACCAGGGACTCCCAATCCGCATTAGAGACGGCCATGTAGGCCGAGTCCGTATCCATCTCCATGAGTTGCCAGTCTGATGGATTAAAATACACACCCATGAAATCATACAGAAACTGCAGCATCCTCAGCTTGGCCACCTGATATACCATACATCCAATCTGCAGGGGTAGGTTGTAACGGATAGTCTTCTTGGCTGAAGTGACTTCATAGGTGTCGTCATCGATGACCTCCACGGACCGAAACAGAGGAGAATTCACTTTTTTGCGGGCTTGGACAGTAGTACAAATGTTCACGTTGACGTGCTTATCCTGGTTCGTAACCGTTTTTCCATAATAACCATTGCCAGTCAACTTCCAACATTCACCGATGATGGCCTCACTCGGGTATTCATCACCTTGACGACGGGCCGACGTCACGATGTCGGCATTCTCCGCAAAACAAGCGTCGGGTACGTACTGTATCACTTGATATATTTGGGTAATTTCCAAACCGTGGTTCATGTACCACTGCAGTAAGGGAGTGCCCAGCAAGATTTTCTCGGCCCACATACTACCAATCAACATCCGTCGAGGTTGAGGCAAACACTCGTGTTGCTCCGCATAGGTCCTCATGGTGTCCCCAATATCAGCCCGACCCACCAGCGTGTTCTTAAAGATGGGCGGGCACTGGGCGAAGAGAGGCTTGAGAGTGTCGGGAACATGCAAATCACGTTCGACAAAGCCGTAGAGGTGCCCCGAACGAATGGCGTCGAACATCTGTGGCAGACTCAGAAGTCGCCGACGACTCAAGGGGTACTCGCGCTCTTTTAGGAAACGTCGTAAATGGGGCAGGGCCTGGCACATCGTGTGAAATTCACACTCCCACATTTCAATCAGATGGTATCCTCTCTCTTTCACATAATCACCGTTCTCCACCACTTCTTGCCGTAATTCTTCCGGTGTTTTTCCACGTCGTTCGTTGAAGCGTCCAGCGCTGAAATGGCATCCGTGGCCGTGCCAATAGCAACCGTAAAATTGGAATACGGTGGGTGTGCTACCCACCAGGGCAAACCCATCGACGGGAAGTCGACGATCTCCTATGCGCTTCTCTGTGGCGTTGGTTTGGTGTCGTATATAAATTGCTCGTCGATAGGCTTCCCAATCCAACCACTGATCAGCCAGATGCTTGTAGGGTGTACGTTGCGGTGTAAAATGCCGATCTTCCGCCAACCAACGTGTATAATGGCCACTGGGCATAGGTTGGGCCAGCGACCACAGGTACAAGGCATTCGCATCGAATCCGATGATCTTAGCACAGGGTTTTCCACTGGGGAGAGTAGTGACGTCCTTCTCGTGATAACGGTGAAAAATAAGACTCGGTCCGCCGACAATGTTCTGCTTTAGACAATCATGCATGTCTGCATCTTTTTGCTGTATCAGCGAGAAGTACGTAGCACACTCTTGAAAAAGATGGCGAAGCGCTAGACCCGGTAAACTCAAGCACTCCTTGAAGATATCGACGTGCATTTGGCGACGAAAGAGTTGCACCATTTTCTCGGCCGCTTCCAGGAAAGGAACCACATCTAGGTTATTATACCATATCAGGAAATCTCGCAAGGTGTGCATATGTTGATCATTCCATACCTGCTGTAGTTCCCGGTACGTGTCTTCCGGACATTCCACTTGCTTCAAATCATCAAAGAAGGCGTCCCGGGGTGGCAACTGTGTTTCCTGCAAACGATCGAGCGTTGATATATACGTGTAAGGGAACCTGCCTTTGGTTTGTGCACAGTTATATGCCTTGACCCACTGATCATAGCTACAATTAGGAGCTAAGTAGTTCCGTACATCCAAGAAATGCAGTGATGTGGTAGTGAGGGCCATATGATTATTGATCTTCTTGATCACGGACTTGAGGGTATTCGACTGGGCCAAGTAGGGGTAAAGAAATTCCTTCACCATGTTCAAATCATAGCGTCCCGAGTTGAAACCTAGCACCGGTAACTGGCCTAGATATTGTAGGAAGCGCACTTTCAATTTCTCCGCATACGGTTTCGGTAAAGACACATCCTGCGACTGCAGGGGCTGCGACTCGGGCTCCGACTCGGACTCGGACTCTTCATCGTCACTAAACGCTACACCCGGTATAGGAATCCGATCGTCCAGCTGGTCCAGTACGTGCTGGAACTTGGACACCAATAGTTCTGTACTAGCCGCACTGACTTCCTCTAAATACTCCATCATGCGGATGATCAACTCATGGGAATCTCCCGTGGACACGAAACATACCGGTGCAGCGTCATAGCCAGGTACGTTGCTGGAAATACTGACACTCAGAGGAATATGGCGCTGCGTCCACTGCGTTTTCGCTGAAAACATGTCCATGGGCTCCAACAGGGCCTCAAAATCGTAACACGCCCGGTAGGGAAAATAACGATCCACATCCGGTATGATCACACCCTCATCGGCCAATTCCTGGAAAATAGTAGGCGCATTATGATACACACCACCCGGATATACGCGCTTGACACTGTTGTCACAGATTTTCTCGTGGCGATGTAAGTTGGTGGAACGGTGAAACACCCGATGGCATTGGGCACAACTGAAAGACTGAGCGTACTGACTCATATTGTTGATGAGCGAAAAATGACTCACGCCATTGTCGTCGAACACATTGACTTTCATTGTAGCAGCATACCGTTCTGTTGAACGACGAACCAATTCAGCCACAAATGTATCCTCCTCGCATCGTAATCGGTATACAAAGATATTGATGTTGAACAGTGTTTCCACGTCATCCAAATTCTTGAACGCAACTCCACGGAAGTGCCGCTTATCCAAGTCTTGCTGCTGTAAATACTGTTCCCAATAGTCATTGGCCACTCTGTCACAACAGGTGGGGTTACACTTGTCCACATGCACGGCCAAACACCGAAACAGATATTTCCGGTCTTTGTAGGGCCCATTTGGCCCTCCTGTTAATGCATACAGGCCTTTTCGACGAAGCAACCACGGGGGTAGTAGTACAGGAGCACCGATAGGATGATCTCTCATTTTCGTGACGAAAAATGTGACGTTGGTCACCATTTCCACAAGCCATTGGGTATTGGGGCGTTGCAACCGGGCCCATTCCAATGGATCCAACGTAGTCAATTGGTCGAGGAGTGGCTCCAGAGAAATCGCATCCGTCACCGTGAACGGCTGATCAAACACATAGGTATTATTGCTGGGATAATAATACCGCAGCTGGTCCGTCTCCTTGTGCCGTAAAATGTACCCGAATGTGATATTCAACTTGAACGCTGTCACCTGATCTGTGAAAATGTTCTCGGCATAGGTAGACAAATACGTGAGGTCCTGCAGTCGATAGTTATACAAGTCCAATAGACGACGGTCACGGTGAAAACAATGGCGTATGGTAGCCCAGTGACGTCGATAAATGTCCCTGACACGCTCGTCTTCAGGCAAGACTTCAACCGGAGGTGCTGCTGGGTCCCAGGGAAAATCTTCTCCACGTGTCATGCTTTCGTGTCATACAAGCGGATAGGCAAGCAGGCAGGCAGGTAAGCAGGCAGGCAGGCAGGCAGGCTGGTAGTGCAATGAATACTCCCCTCCCCTAAAAATCGCCTCCTTTTATACGTTTTTCTACAATCCGCCATCTTAAACCCACCACCCACCACCACCACAGCCGCCATCTTAAACCCACCACCCACCACCACCACAGCCGCCATGTGAAAAATACATGTAACTTCTTGTGGGGCTTCGGTGCTTTACGTTTAAATAAATATTTTTAAAAACAAGGAAAAAAACAAACAAGCAGAGTTTAAATTAAGTACAGCCAAAGAGTTCTCAAAACTATTCCATTTGGTGTGAAGAGACTTATTTGTCAGGTGCTTGAATTTCTCCTGCTATAGGGGCAAAACTGTGATTTCTCGTTCAATTATTTTTTAGAAAATTAAACTCATTCAAGCGAAAATACGAGAAAATGTTTTAATAGTGTTATAAATACATGTATCTGATATTCGTCAGTCCGATATATATATATATATCCGTTAAACATGAAGGTGAAATAAACGTCGAGTTTAGTAAACTTTAAATCCTATATCAGCGAAAATAATGCGTGAAAGATTTATAAATACCTATTTTAAACTATTAGAGATATATATATATATTTGCATATAATTTTCTTCCCTATATATTTATATATATATCCTCGATCAACAATCTCATACTTATATATCCGATGTAACGTATTTTTGATATATAGATATTTTAAAATGTGTTGTTGGAGATAAATACATGTATATATCCTCTCATCGTCAATTTTCTGATATATAAATCCTGAATTGAGAAAGTGAAACATGCTAATTAGCTGCGATACGTATTATCCCAAAACCGCTGATGTCACCCAAAGCTCTTCAAGTCTTATTTTTACTGCGCTGGCACGTGCCATGTATGGGCGAAACTGTACAGTCATTCCACAGAGTCCCGTTCTGTTGTAAACAGGCACTAATATGCGAACCATCTACCAATGTTATAGGGGAAATTTCTCTAGGCAGTTCTTGTACTCCCATTATAGAGTTTATCCTGATAAATTCTATGCTCCCGTGAGGCAGTTAACAAGTTTAATCCAATGATATTTTACTGTAGTTTGGGGAAGTCAGAACGATTCCAGTTAAGGCATATAACATGCTGTCTAATTTTATAAAGAAATAAAGATATTTTTGCTTTTCAGTTTCATTTCCGGTTATTTCGAAAATTGAAATTTTGAAGGCTTAAGTTTTGGTTATTTGGTGTTCGATTTCTCACTTTGGCAAAAGTCAAACATAAACGAAAACTCAAAGTTCCTTTTTATTTTAAATTGCGGTTCTCCGACTTTTTCAAAATGCCAAGATGATATAAAGCAGCATGGCTTCTACATGTACCCGAGAAAAAACCCCTTGCTGTTACGTTTATGTTTGTTTAAGAATATAAACCTACCGCGGTATAAGTTCAGTCAATATGATGTAATAGCCAGGCGACAAAATTTCGAAATTTGTTTTGGCATTTTATATAATTTAGTAGCATTTTTGTATTATAATATCGCACCTTTACATATATTGAAAAGCCCTACTACATTGTATACAACCAAAAACCAAAAGTCATTGAGAGGACAATCGATTACGTCGAAGCTCCTGATTGAATATTTGCAGATTATAATCTGTGCTTGATGAGCAGTTTAAGTCAAGTTTCATAAAACATGCAGATAGAAAATCCATGCATGGGCGTTCAAGGCTAACAGCAGAGAGAGTTTTTTAAGGTATCTAAAATCCTATAATAATTCACTCACCAAATGCGATAACATTTGATTTCTTGAACACAATTCAAATCAGTCGTCTACTAAATTTGATCCTACTCCAGAATCATTGAATTAACCAAGAAATAATGGTTCATCTGCATGATTTCAGCACGTTGTCAACTTGCTGTTCTAATAAATCACCCCTGACATTTTTGGTAAGCTACTTTACTTCTTGAAAATCCCAATGTGGAGCGGTTTAACTAAGCTCAAAATAAATAAAGCGACTACTACTTGCAGTAGCCGCTTTATTTATTTTGATTTTACTTCTTATGGTTGAATTATTAGAGGGTTTACTACAAACGTCACACCATCATTGATGATAATTAACGTGCATATCTACTTTATCTATATGTCATTTAAGATTTTGTACAAACATTTCCCCGGCGGATAACATATACTTCCTGTCAGTGGACCATAAATTTCGACACCCTGACATTTCAACGTTTATGAGCCCCGGCCAAAACCACAGCAAAAACGACGACGTCACCAGTTACTCTTTAGCATATCTTACATCGGATATATATATCCAATTACAAGCGTCTAGTCCGTCATTCATAATCCAGCCGTCGTCCATTAGAGAATATCCGCGTCCATAATCCAAAGACCTATTCCATTTCCATATAACAGTATTAGCACCAAATTCAAAAAGACAAAAGTATACATAAACATAGGCTTGTTTCCTGCAAGAGAAGCGGTCAACAATTTTCAATGATGCCGGCAAGACATCATGATGTTCCAAAATATCAAATCCGTATCGCTGATCAGTATTCTTAATCCATAATATTCGTTATAGAGTCGTCATCTAAAAAATGATGTATCTCAGTCACGCTTTGATTGTGACTGTTCATATGAGTACCATGAGGATCTTGAAGTACATGGGCTCATACGGCCCCTAGCCCCGGGTTAAGCGGAATTAGACACATGTTACGAAACGTAGTGCCATAGATCTTGCACGCTACATTCGTATTTTGCTATCAGCATGCGATATGTATCGCCAAATTTGAGAAACTTTGAGTGGAGGCGCTTGGTGGAATAGCCCTGTTTTATAAGTTTCTGCAGCAATGTTTTGTGACGTTGATTAAAATCATCACATTTAACACAGGGTCTAGCAAATGCTACTAAGCGAGATATGTATACGCCATATGCAGGTCCCACTGGAATATTACTATCCAGAAAGGGATAGTTTACGATGTCGAAATTGTAATCATCTCTTTTGTCATAAAGTCGACGAGAGAATGCCCGCTTCATTTTTATAGAGATAGAGATCTAAATAAGATGTGCCTGTGGGGCTATCTGTAGTTTCCTTCAAATCCAGTGAAGGTGGATATATATCCTTCACTGCGTCATTTATATAGCGATTATCCACAGCGAGAAGATCGTCTATATAGCGTTTGGTGAATGAGAAGGAACGGGCTTTGAGTGGATCGGTTTTTGAAAGCGCCAGCATATAGTCATATTCATAAGAGAACAGATACAGGTCAGCCAACAGGGGTGCACAATTAGTACCCATTGGAATACCTATATGCTGCTGATATATTGTGTTGCCAAATTTCACATAGATATTTTTAATGAGAAATTCAAGCAACTCTATATACAAAGAAATACTTTCTCAGTTCAGGATTTATATATCAGAACTGTGACGATGACAGAATATATATATATATCTCCAGCAACAGATTTTGAGATATTTATATATCAGCAAGATACGTTACATCGGATATACAAATACGCGATCGTTGATCCAGGCTATATATATATATATCGAAGAAATTTATATATATAAAAAATAGCATAACTAGAGATATATATTTCTAATAGTTTAAAAATAGGTATTTATGAATCTTCCGCGCATAATTTTCGCTGATGTAGCATTTAAATTTTACTATGCTCAGTGGTTATTTCGTCTACATTAAAAGTTAAAATGTGTGTGTTTGTCCTCTCTTACGGAAGATGCTTGACACCGGGTGGTTTTCGTACTGTGCAAATGAGCAAACCGGCATTAGCATTTTTAGATCTCAGTTACCAGCACTGTGGACCAGTCAGTCAAGGAACTATTCCAACCGACTATTGGGCGTGCGGACAAGAAGTTGTTTACGGACTGGATAAAGGGTTATAATTCATGGAAATCATCGAAACGTTTGAAAAGTCTGACAGTGCACATGTGCAAGGCACATGTACTAAGCATCTTCCACATATGCTTCGAAGTTTGTCCTTCAAATAGTAACCGAGATATGGTTAACGGACGGATGACCGGACGGCCAGTCGTACATGCCAATTACACGACACGACAGCCCAATGGATCGATCATGAGGAGTAAAATGTATACGCATAACAAAATTTGAGTTCTTTCTGACAGCCAAGTGACGATCTCATACCGGTAATTTGGGATGGAAACTGCAACAAACAATCGCGACCAGCCTTCAGCTTGTCCCATGCTTGACGTGTGCACTCACGCGTTCCATTTTCGTTTCACAGCGATAAGCACTGGGTAGGTTAGAAGGATATTAAAAATTGTGATTGTTGGAGGATAACGACGTAACTTGGTGCAGCTGTTATGCGGAGATCTGTGAATGCCGACATATCTCATTAATTCTTCTCCTAGTTTGGTGTGACTGACTCGAGTTGCCTCACAGAAGTGAGATGGAGACAATTGGACCAAACAAAGTAAGAGCTTCGAAACCGAAAAGTAGAAAATGCTTCGTGAAGTTTTTCAATTACAAGCGTCTAGTCCGTCATTCATAATCCAGCCGTCGTCCATTAGAGAATATCCGCGTCCATAATCCAAAGACCTATTCCATTTTCCACATAACAGTATTAGCACCAAATTCAAAAAGACAATCATAGTATACATAAACATAGGCTTGTTTCCTGCAAGAGAGAAGCGGTCAACAGTTTTCAATGATGCCGGCAAGACATCATGATGTTCCAAAAATATCAAATCCGTATCGCTGATCAGTATTCTTAATCCATAATATTCGTTGTAAAGTCGTCATCTAAAGAATGATGTATCTCAGTCACGCTTTGATTGTGACTGTTCATATGAGTACCATGAGGATCTTGAAGTACATGGGTTCATACGGCCCCTATCCCCGGGTTAAGCGGAATTAGACACAAGTTACGAAACGTAGCGCCATAGATCTTGCACGCTACGTTCGTATTTTGCTATCAGCATGCGATATGTATCGCCAAATTTGAGAAACTTTGAGTGGAGGCGCTTGGTGGAATAACCCTGTTTCATAAGTTTCTGCAACAATGTTTTGTGACGTTGGTTAAAATCATCACATTTAACACAGGATCTAGCAAATGCTACTAAGCGAGATATGTATACGCCATATGCAGGTCCCACTGGAATATTACTATCCAGAAAGGGACAGTTTACGATGTCGAAATTGTAATCATCTCTTTTGTCATAAAGTCGACGAGAGAGAATGCCCACTTCATTTTTATAGAGATAGAGATCTAAATAAGATGTGCCTGTAGGGCTATCTGTAGTTTCCTTCAAATCCAGTGAAGGTGGATATATATCCTTCACTGCGTCATTTATATAGCTATTATCCACAGCGAGAAGATCGTCTATATAGCGTTTGGTGAATGAGAAGGGACGGGCTTTGAATGGATCGGTTTTGAAAGCGCCTGCATATAGTCATATTCATAAGAGAACAGATACAGGTCAGCCAACAGGGGTGCACAATTAGTACCCATTGGAATACCTATATGCTACTGATATATTGTGTTGCCAAATTTCACATAGATATTTTTAATGAGAAATTCAAGCAACTCTATAAACAAAGAAACATCCCATGAATGATATCTCTTGTATGTAGTAGAGCTAAAGAATGCTTTATGGCTTCCGACATTAATATATCTACGATCAGTTTTCTTGAACACAGATACTATTAATGAACTTAGACAGTCAATAAGGTCCTGATGAGGGATTGTAGTATAGAGAGTCGAGAAATCCCATGTGGATACATGTCTGTACGGTATGTGACCTTTAGCATCAAGCTCTTCCGTTCTGCTAATCTTACTCGGGGTATTATTTGGTGTAGCAATCGGAGCTGGTTTGAACAGAATGTACCCCAAACTCAGCAACAAACAAATCATGTATTTACAGTTTCCAGGAGATCTGTTTATACAGCTGATGAAAATGTTAATAATTCCGATCGTTGTGTCCAGTCTTGTGACGTCTACAGCGGAAATGGATATACGGTCCTCGGGCAAGATAGCTCTACGAGCCTTGGTCTACTATCTGTCCACGTTGGTTCTGGCGGCCAGTCTGGGAATGACTTTAGTGGTGACCATTCGACCTGGGGAGAGAACTGGCTTCCAAACTGAAACATGGTCCCCAATTTACAACGTGTCTTCCAGCCCAGTAAATGCGGTCATGGATCTTTTGAGGTGAGGGTTTACTTCATTATATTAAAAATTACCTGCGGATGATATGATCAGGTCGTGACGTTATCAGGGGACCATGTCATTATATAGTCTGTCCATAGAGCTACTTTCACCTCAGGCTAAACACATTTAGCGCTGTAAATGGCTTACCTAAATATATACACAGTATGTCCTTCAACATTCAAGGGCACGACAGGACATAATAATTCGTCTAAGGTGCGAATTAATAGGAAATTGTACAAAAGAGTATATATATAGTGATGAGCATGGTTTACTTGAATACATAAGTTCTAGAGGACCAAATGAATAGTATTTTGAGCAGGAGCAATGCGAAAGATGCCGTGAGCTGCAATAACGGGTTCAATTTGTACCAGTAAGAGTGACCCTTTGGGGCTCACTCTGGCAAATCGTTTAAATTTCCGACTTTGGCATCTGATATCGAATCACATACATAAAGCCGTTTAGCCATTAAAATCCATTGAGAATCCGAGTATTTTTATTGATTGATTTCGGGTTCATTTTTGTATGGAGCAACTTGGCCAATCATATATGCCAAGTATCTTATTGATATGTACAGCGGT
>JAVTVY010037951.1:0-15720 GCA_036873755.1 Hanleya hanleyi | reverse complement strand
TGACTGGGTCGGGTACCACCACAACTGGGTTAGGTACCACCATGACCGGGTCGGGTACCACCACGACTGGGTTAGGTACCACCATGACTGGGTCGGGTACCACCATGACTGGGTCGGGCACCACCATGACTGGGTCGGGCACCACCATGACTGGGTCAGGTACCACCATGACTGGGTTAGATACCACCATGACTGGGTCGGGTACCACCATGACTGGGTTAGGTATCACCATGAATGGGTCGGGTATCACCATGACTGGGTCGGGTACCACCATGACTGGGTTAGGTACCACCATGACTGGGTTAGATACCACCATGACTGGGTCGGGTACCACCATGATTGGTTTAGGTACCACCATGACTGGGTCGGGTACCACCATGACTGGGTCGGGTACCACCATGACTGGGTCGGGTACCACCATGACTGGGTCGGTTACCATGACTGGGTCGGATACCACCATGACTGGGTTAGATACCACCATGACTGGATCGGGTACCACCATGACTGGGTCGGGTACCACCATGACTGGGTCGGGTATCACCATGTCTGGGTTAGATACCACCATGACTGGGTTAGATACCACCATGACTGAGTCGGGTACCACCATGACTGGTTCGGGTACCACCATGATTGGGTCGGGTACCACCATGACTGGGTTAGGTACCACAATGACTGGGGTAGGTACCACCATGACTGGATAAGATACCACCATGACTGGGTTAGGATCCCACCACATGGCTGGGCTAGTTACCACCATGACTGGGTTAGGTATAACCATGACTGGGTTAGGAACCATCGTGACTGCTGTAGGTACCATCATGACTGGGTTAGACCACCATGACTGGGTTAGATACCACCATGACTGGGTTAGATACAGTACCAGCATGACTGGGTTAGGTACCACCATGACTGGGTTAAATACAGTACCACCATGACTGGGTTAGATACAGTACCACCATGACTGGGTTAGATACCACCATGACTGGGTTAGATACATGTGTACAGTACCAGCATGACTGGGTTAGATACATGTGTACAGTACCAGCATGACTGGGTTAGGTACCACCATGACTGGGTTAGATACATGTGTACAGTACCAGCATGACTGGGTTAGGTACCACCATGACTGGGTTAGATACAGTACCACCATGACTGGGTTAGATACAGTACCACCATGACTGGGTTAGGTATCACGATGACTGGGTTAGATACAGTATCACCATGACTGGGTTAGATACCACCATGACTGGGTTAGATACATGTGTACAGTGCCACCATGACTGGGTTAGGTACCACCATGACTGGGTTAGATACAGTACCACCATGACTGGGTTAGATACAGTACCACCATGACTGGGTTAGGTATCACGATGACTGGGTTAGATACAGTACCAGCATGACTGGGTTAGATACAGTGCCACCATGACTGGGTTAGGTATCACGATGACTGGGTTAAATACAGTACCACCATGACTGGGTTAGATGCAGTACCACCATGACTGGGTTAGATACCACCATGACTGGGTTAGATACCACCATGACTGGGTTAGATACAGTACCAGCATGACTGGGTTAGGTACCACCATGACTGTTTTAGGAACCAACATGACAGGCCCGCGATCCCACATGACAGGCTTAGGTACCAGTACTGAACCCCCATGACTGGGTTAGGATCCCATCGCATGAATGGGTCAGGTACCACCATGACTAGGTTAGGATCCCACCACATGGCTGGGTTAGTTATCCCCATGACTGGGTTAGGTACCACCATGACTGGGGTAGGATCCCACATGACTGGGTTAGGAAAACACAAGACTGGGGTAGGAACCACCATGACTGTGTCGGGTACCACCATGACTGGGTTAGTCATATTTTCCGGCAGTGCTGGAACCAGAGATATAGTGTGGCAAGTGTCAGCTTCCAAGCCTCAAGGATAATGCCACTATCAAAACTACTGGGCAGCTAACTATTCTTTTAATGACAATATATGTCTCCTCAGGCGCCCTTTTGGCCGCTATAGGGCTTAACATGGCTCGGAACAAGGGGCACCTTTTCTGATATTGTTTTGTATGCCTTAAGTACAAGTTGGGTGGTCACGCTTTTATTGGTAAGCCACCTTAATATCAATATAACTCCAATACAATGTAGTTTTATTTGTGAATGAGTGTCATTATTGTGGGAAATATTATTAGTCTGTCTTGTCTTGCAGAATTACAGCTGAAGTTGGATCACAAGCCCTTGCAGCATTTGAAAGACATAGAGACATGATAGATGGAACACTGAATCGATCCCTGTCCACACAAGGATGATGAGAGATGCTTTGCTAACGCCAAAACAGAAGAATGCTGTGAGTGTTTACTCCTGTACAGTCCCTATGTTCCCGAGATATTGTTTTGAGTCTGTATCGTTGGCCCATCTGTTAACTTTATCACGCACATGCAATATCCGGTGATGTGATTGTGGTTTGCAGATAAAACTGGAAAATATTATTCCAGGTTCTAGGTTGGTGGATATATTCTGGCCCATTTCTTTCACACAGATCTGCAAAATATTGCACCCATCATTGTTGGGTTACTTTCTGGGGAGATCACCAATTGTCAATTCAATGGAAACGATCAGGATCAGGAGTTACCTCCCCTGTGTCATTATCAAATATTTTAATATATCATGGAAATGGTGGACCAGTTGTTCAGTTTGCTTCAAACTGTAAACGCAAAATATAATTTCACCCAGCCATGAATGGGTGAGGTACCACCATGACTGGTTTAGGACCCCACATAACTAGGTTAGGTACCACCATGACCAGGTTATGCACTAGCTATAGAACCTTTGCTGTGTAGGTGGGCGTGGCTGTTCTTCCCTACACAGCTGTAGTTCCTTCCAGTCACATTTCGTACCACGAAGTTTTGGCCTCCGAAACGCCTGTGTTTCGGAAGATTTAACGGCTGCACATACAAGAACACAGTACCTGGTGATAATAAAATATACCTCGTTATTCTCCTTGTAGTCTTTTGTCACTTCCCTCCAAGTTAGAACTCTCGGTATTCCCTCATTCTTAAGTTATCATCAATTGTTCAAGATTCTCGGGGGATTTGAATATTCAGCTGACTGCCATTCAACTGTCAGTGATGTAAATTTCCCTTGCACGGACTTTGCCGGAGATGGCGGTCTCTTTGAAAACAAGCCGTGGCGCATGCGTAATTATTCAGGTCAGGTCGATGACGGTCCAACGAATGCGCGTGTACGTGGGCGTGGCTAACGGAGACATTCAAAATATGAGACCAACATATGTCAGAAAACTCCGTGAAGGCGTGATTAAAAGATGATATCTCAAGAACGAGGAATTATTAAGTGTTGAGAGTTGGCAGGCGGCGAGAAGGACCAATGTAGAGGAAAATGAGGTATAGTTTATTACTATTCGCTGCCGTTTTATTTCGTGTGCAGTTAGGGTATTGGACAAAGTCATTCAAAGTTCAATGTGTGGGATGTATTGTCTATAGGAGGAACCTTGGCTGTGAGTCGATTACAGAGCCATTCGAGACCACAGCCATTCCTGGGCTAGTTATGCACCACCATGACAATGTTAGGTTCTCCAGTGATGTAAATCTTCTGGTTTTTGCCGCAAATCCGTTTTGTTTTTTTAAACTTGGTAAAAATTTTGTTTTTATGGAAAATTAGATTCTGTTCTGGTTTTACCACAAAAGTGATACTTGATGTCGACTGAATCATTATTTGAGCAATTAAAACACCTATTTTAGCTTGTCTTAATAAGGTATTTATTGGTATTTATACCTTCAGATGGCATAATATCTTCTAGACCTAATATTTGTAAACCTGTTCAGCTTGGCTCAAGTTTGTGGTCGATCAGCTCTCGGTAGATATGTTGCTAATAGTGATATGAAGAAAACAGAGGGCATGGAGGGCTCTGCTGGACAAATAGAAGAAACGTCTTTTTGGATAGTTGCCTTCCCTTGTAATTTTTACCCCTCGGGCAAATTTTGCCCGAAGGGTATTGTCGTCGTCAGCGTCGTCTGTCCGTCTGTCTGTCCGTCTGTCTGTCCATCTTTCTTGTGAACACGATATCTCAAGAAGAATTATAGCCAGGCATTGTGAATTGATACCACATATGTATTGGGTGAAGGATCAGAAGCCTATTAAAAAGGACTGACCTTGACCTATTTTATCAAGGTCAAATTCTAGTATTTGCTATATTTTTTGAAGGATTGAAGCTAGGGTCTCCAAATTCATATTACATATGCAACTCGTGATTGACTAGAAGTCTATCCCAGTTGACTGACCTTGACCTATTTTTTATAGGTCATATACTGTTTATTGTGATATAAGATGAAGAAATAAAACTAGGCTTTCCAAATTAATACTATATTTACATCTGGCGAAGGTCCAGAGGTGTACTGAAGATGACTGACCTTGACCTATTTTATCAAGGTCAAATTATAGTATTTGCTATATTTTTTTAAGGATTGAAGCTAGGGTCTCCAAATTCATATTACTTATGTAACTGGTGATTGGCTAGAAGCCTATCCCAGTTGACTGACCTTGACCTATTTTTTCAATGTCATATACGGTTTATTATGGTCTAACATGAAGAAATATAGCCTATCCCAGTTGACTGACCTCGACCTATTTTTTATAGGTCATATACTGTTTATTATGGTCTAACATGAAGAATATAGCTAGGCTTTTCAAATTAATACCATGTGTACATCTGGCGATGCTGAACATGGCTGACCTTGACCTATTTTATCCTTGACCTATTTTATCCAAGTCAGATTCTGTTTAGTACAATATTCTATGAAAGATTATATCTACATTGTACAAATTTATATCACTTATGGCTGGACCTGAAGACTAATGAAGAATATCACTGACCTTGACCTATTTTTAAACGGTCAAATTCTATATGTTAAGTTTAAGATCTCCAAATTCATGTTCCCTATGCGATTAGAATTGACTTGAAATTTTTTGAAGATGACTGACCTTGATCTATATTTCCAAGATAAAATTACTTGATTGGATTATAAGCTTTTTAAAAGAGTATATTTAGAGCTAAGAATTCGGTCATGCTCTACCAGAACCTCCGGCCTTGGCAAAAGCTGAACTACAGTCAACCCTAGTAGATCACATTTTTGTTATCTAGTTCTAAAAATACACTGATGATGTTATACAATGCATGATTGCTGGGTGTAGACAATAACTGATCCGAGGGGTATTGAAGCCCATGGGCTATTTTTTTCTTCTGAAGTTCTCCAGCTATTATAAATTAATGTTTATATATCACCCCGGGTGAGAGTGTACAGCGCTTTTGGCCGGCACCCGAGGCCGAATGGCAGGCACCCGAGCAATTGGTCTGGGTGCACATGATAAATTTACTCTTAATTCCTGTCGAATAGTTTTCTTGCAGATATTTGCTACTACTGTACGCAACTTGCAACTTTCGTCGAGATTATTGACCATTCAGTGGCAGGACCGTACGCAGGATTTCTAGCGCGGGGGGGGAGGGGGGGGTTTGCGATTTCATATAAAGCGGAACATGAGTCCCAGCAATGCGCACTACAACTTCAAGCGCGCCATAATAGGGGGGTCCGGGAGCATGCCCCAGATTTTTTTTGAAATTCTATACTTCATTTGGCGCATTCTAGCGCCTTCCATGGGGAAAATAGTGCTCTAATATAGCTGCTGCTGTGTTGTTTTTATAGGGCCCAAAAACGTGAAAATGACTGAAAATTATGAACTATATGGGGAAACATAAATAACAACAACGGTCGTTAATTCAGGTAAAAATACAAGCAATACTAGCACTGATTTTTGTTTTGTGTTGTTGTGTTGTTGAACACACATAATACACGAGAAATTGGTCAATTATTTTCCGATCAGGCCAATCACTCGGTTGAAGTTAGTACAATGCTTCATGTAACCGTAGGGCGGACAGAAAGTCAACTTTTTGCGAGCGGGGTGATATTAAATCCTCGGGCGCCGGCCAAACGCGCTGTACACTCTCACCCGGGGTGATATTAAATCCTCGGGCGCCGGCCAAACGCGCTGTACACTCTCACCCGGGGTGATATTAAATCCTCGGGCGCCGGCCAAACGCGCTGTACACTCTCGCCCGGGGTGATATTAAATCCTCGGGCGCCGGCCAAACGCGCTGTACACTCTCACCCGGGGTGATATTAAATCCTCGGGCGCCGGCCAAACGCGCTGTACACTCTCACCCGGGGTGATATTAACAAGAATATTAATACTGGATGACTATTATCAGATTCCATTGCCATTGGATTTATTTATTTGTTTCTTTCAAGTTTCATGATTTGATAGCTTTCTGTAAACAAATTATTTTTAGGTATTTTTTTCGTTTGTGTCTCAAATCTTCACCTGTTATCACTATATGCCAATATTCCTCCATTTGGAGATCTCCTGCAAACAAAATTATCTCCCCTGATCGCTGCGTCGATCGTCCGCCAGGTGGCGTGCTCTCCGCGCATGTCCTTCCTCTTTTTCCTTTGCAGTCTTGGTAACAAGACCTGTTTTGAAAGAGCTCCTGTAAACAGTAACTTTTGGGTTGTTATAGACGCACTCTAGGGTTATTTTTTTCTCCCGTGAGTTCATTATGAACCAACGTAGTCGCCCAGCTATAAAGATTTATAGGAACGAATCATGTCGTCAGTTTTAACCAGTTAAAGACTTGCATTTCTTTGTTTTTCAAGTGCAGGGCACAGGTGTGTTTACAGTCAAGTGACATGCCGTGAATGTGCAGACTGGGACGACATGACCTGGCATAGCTATCCTATGGCGACGCAGTCAACTCTGGAGAGCGGCCACTGACCTGGCAAGATGTCCAGCTGAGAAGCAAGCTACTCAGGCCCTCTTCAACGACTTGGCTGTAAACGAAGTTTTCCTATCAGCACCAGTGGAATCTTCACAACAGTCCCGTGAAACAGAACAGACCCTTCACGGATACAAGATCACGGCTCCACGGTCCAGTTCAAGTTCGTCAGCAAGACGGCAAGAAGACAGGTCTTTGAGAAGGACACGTCTACTAGCCGGGAACCGGCGAAGAGCAGTACCCTGGAGCTACATTTCAAGACGGTGAACAAGTTACAGACCCAAGACACGGCCTAGTTCAAGTTCACCGTAGAAGATGATGTCACGGACTCTATACCGGAGCCGTTACAACCACGGATCTGGGCAGACCTCGGATAACATTTCCCGTTCATCCAAGCCTCCGCAACTCAAGAAAGACAAGTCTTCTAGCCGGGACCTGGTGAAGAACCGGGACCCGGCAAAGAGCCGTACCCTGGGGCTTCAAGCTGGAAAGGTGGACAAGTCTACAGTCCGGAGCACAAACCAGGACTACCAAGGGAAGTCTAAGAGACGGATTCGATCACCGGAACGGGACCTCGACACCACAGAGCGCCGGACTCCGACTGCAGAGCACCTCGGACCCGACCATCGGAGAGAGAGGTTCCTTCCAGAGGCGGAACTACGGTCCGGAGCCGTACCCCAGAACAGAGAACGACACGGACCTATGAAGAACGGACTTATCCAGTACGCCGAGAGTCTACGTCTCACCGGGAGTCCACACCTACGAGGCCACGGACTTTAGATCAGCATACGGGACCATTACAACACATATAAGGGAAGTGGGAAGAGGTGCCGACATACTGACTGCGTCACATGACTTCACAGAATAGTCTTCTGGTTAACTTATTCTAAAGCACATACCAAGAATCTAACGATTCGTGATATGTGTTGTATCTCAGGTACGCTTTTATTGTACCTGTTCATGTGGCAACTTGGATGATATGACCACACGGCCCCTAGCACCGGCATAAGCGGTATTAGATACAAATCTAGAGAGCTATGATGGAAATGCTCTGACAACTCGTATACTGGTAACTGGTGAGCTGTCTCGCTGTGACAACTCGTACATTGGAGATCGGTGAGCTGTATCGTCGTCAGATGTAAATGACGGCATTTAACACAAAAGACTAGTCTGTAAGGCCCGATGTCGACCCAGCATCAACTTCCCACAAGTGCCAACATATATCAAAGACCAAAAGGTCTGTACAGGGGGCGGGCCTCGGGGACGAAACGTCCACCAGCAGAATCTCGCCATATACAGGAAAAATTACAACACATATAAGGGAAGTGGGAAGAGGTGCCGACATACTGACTGCGTCACATGACTTCACAGAATAGTCTTCTGGTTAACCTATTCTAAAGCACATACCAAGAATCTAACGATTCGTGATATGTGTTGTATCTCAGGTACGCTTTTATTGTACCTGTTCATGTGGCAACTTGGATGATATGACCACACGGCCCCTAGCACCGGCATAAGCGGTATTAGATACAAATCTAGAGAGCTATGATGGAAATGCTCTGACAACTCGTATACTGGTAACTGGTGAGCTGTCTCGCTGTGACAACTCGTACATTGGAGATCGGTGAGCTGTATCGTCGTCAGATGTAAATGACGGCATTTAACACAAAAGACTAGTCTGTAAGGCCCGATGTCGACCCAGCATCAACTTCCCACAAATGCCAACATATATCAAAGACCAAAGGTCTGTACAGGGGGCGGGCCTCGGGGACGAAACGTCCACCAGCAGAATCTCGCCATATACAGGTAAAAATTACAACACATATAAGGGAAATGGGAAGAGGTGCCGACATACTGACTGCGTCACATGACTTCACAGAATAGTCTTCTGGTTAACCTATTCTAAAGCACATAACAAGAATCTAACGATTCGTGTTATGTGTTGTATCTCAGGTACGCTTTTATTGTACCTGTTCATGTGGCAACTTGGATGATATGACCACACGGCCCCTAGCACCGGCATAAGCGGTATTAGATACAAATCTAGAGCTATGATGGAAATGCTCTGACAACTCGTATACTGGTAATTGGTGAGCTGTCTCGCTGTGACAACTCGTACATTGGAGATTGGTGAGCTGTATCGTCGTCAGATGTAAATGACGGCATTTAACACAAAAGACTAGTCTGTAAGGCCCGATGTCGACCCAGCATCAACTTCCCACAAGTGCCAACATATATCCAAGACCAAAAGGTCTGTACAGGGGGCGGGCCTCGGGGACGAAACGTCCACCAGCAGAATCTCGCCATATACAGGAAAAAATTACAACACATATAAGGGAGGTGGGAAGAGGTGCCGACATACTGACTGCGTCACATGACTTCACAGAATAGTCTTCTGGTTAACCTATTTAAGCACATACCAAGAATCTAACGATTCGTGATATGTGTTGTATCTCAGGTAATACTTTTTATTGTACCTGTTCATGGCAACTTGGATGATACACCACACACGGCCCCTAGCACCGGCATAAGCGGTATTAGATACAAATCTAGAGAGCTATGATGGAAATGCTCTGACAACTCGTATACTGGTAATTTGGTGAGCTGTTTCGCTGTGACAACTCGTACATTGGAGATTGGTGAGCTGTATCGTCGTCAGATGTAAATGACGGCATTTAACACAAAAGACTAGTCTGTAAGGCCCGATGTCGACCCAGCATCAACTTCCCACAAATGCCAATATATATCAAAGACCAAAAGGTCTGTACAGGGGGCGGGCCTCGGGGACGAAACGTCCACCAGCAGAATCTCGCCATATACAGGTAAAAATTATAACACATATAAGGGAAGTGAGAAGAGGTGCCGACATACTGACTGCGTCATATGACTTCACAGAATAGCCTTCCGGTAAACCTATTCTAAAGCACATACCAAGAATCTAACGATTCGTGATATGTGCTGTATCTCAGGTACGCTTTTATTGTACCTGTTCATGTGGCAACTTGGATGATATGACCACGCGGCCCCTAGCACCGGCATAAGCGGTATTAGATACAAATCTAGAGCTATGATGGAAATGCTCTGACAACTCGTATACTGGTAATTGGTGAGCTGTTTCGCTGTGACAACTCGTACATTGGAGATTGGTGAGTTGTATCGTCGTCAGATGTAAATGACGGCATTTAACACAAAAGACTAGTTTGTAAGGCCCGATGTCGACCCAGCATCAACTTCCCACAAATGCCAACATATATCAAAGACCAAAAGGTCTGTACAGGGGGCGGGCCTCGGGGACGAAACGTCCACCAGCAGAATCTCGCCATGTACAGGTAAAATTTGCAACACATATAAGGGAAGTGGGAAGAGGTGCCGACATACTGACTGCGTCATATGACTTCACAGAATAGTCTTCTGGTAAACCTATTCTCTAAGCATACCAAGAATCTAACGATTCGTGATATGTGTTGTATCTCAGGTACGCTTTTATTGTACCTGTTCATGGCAACTTGATGATATGACCACACGGCCCCTAGCACCGGCATCAGCGGTATTAGATACAAATCTAGAGAGCTATGATGGAAATGCTCTGACAACTTCGTATACTGGTAATTGGTGAGCTGTTTCGCTGTGACAACTCGTACATTGGAGATTGGTGAGCTGTAACGTCGTCAGATGTAAATGACGACAATTAACACAAAAGACTAGTCTGTAAGGCCCGATGTCGACCCAGCATCAACTCCCCACAAATGCCAACATATATCAAAGACCAAAAGGTCTGTACAGGGGGCGGGCCTCGGGGACGAAACGTCCACCAGCAGAATCTCGCCATATACAGGTAAAAAATTACAACACATATAAGGGAAGTGGGAAGAGGTGCTGACATACTGACTGCGTCACATGACTTCACATACTAGTCTTCTGGTTAACCTATTCTAAAGCGCATACCAAGAATCTAACGATTCATGATATGTGTTGTATCTCAGGTACGCTTTTATTGTACCTGTTCATGTGGCAACTTGGATGATATGACCACACGGCCCTAGCACCGGCATAAGCGGTATTAGATACAAATCTAGAGAGCTATGATGGAAATGCTCTGACAACTCGTATACTGGTAATTGGTGAGCTGTTTCGCTGTGACAACTCTTACATTGGAGATTGGTGAGCTGTATCGTCGTCAGATGTAAATGACGACATTTAACACAGAAGACTAGTCTGTAAGGCCCGATGTCGACCCAGCATCAACTTCCCACAAATGCCAACATATATCAAAGACCAAAAGGTCTGTACAGGGGGCGGGCCTCGGGGACGAAACGTCCACCAGCAGAATCTCGCCATGTACAGGTAAAAATTACAACTCATATAAGGGAAGTGGGAAGAGGTGCCGACATACTGACTGCGTCACATGACTTCACAGAATAGTCTTCTGGTTAACCTATTCTTAAGCACATACCAAGAATCTAACGATTCGTGATATGTGTTGTATCTCAGGTACGTTTTTATTGTACCTGTTCATGTGGCAACTTGGATGATATGACCACACGGCCCCTAGCACCGGCATCAGCGGTATTAGATACAAATCTAGAGAGCTATGATGGAAATGCTCTGACAACTCGTATACTGGTAATTGGTGAGCTGTTTCGCTGTGACAACTCTTACATTGGAGATTGGCGAGCTGTATCGTCGTCAGA
The DNA here is from genome assembly GCA_036873755.1 of Hanleya hanleyi. NCBI lineage: Eukaryota > Metazoa > Mollusca > Polyplacophora > Lepidopleurida > Hanleyidae > Hanleya > Hanleya hanleyi. The sequence goes on along the minus strand of JAVTVY010037951.1, from coordinate 4,185 downwards.
TGTAAATGACGACATTTAACACAGAAGACTATTCTGTAAGGCCCGATGTCGACCCAGCATCAACTTCCCACAAATGCCAACATATATCAAAGACCAAAAGGTCTGTACAGGGGGCGGGCCTCGGGGACGAAACGTCCACCAGCAGAATCTCGCCATATACAGGTAAAAATTACAACACATATAAGGGAAGGGGGAAGAGGTGCCGACATACTGACTGCGTCACATGACTTCACAGAATAGTCTTCTGGTTAACCTATTCTAAAGCACATACCAAGAATCTAATGATTCGTGATATGTGTTGTATCTCAGGTACGCTTATATTGTACCTGTTCATGTGGCAACTTGGATGATATGACCACACGGCCCCTAGCACCGGCATAAGCGGTATTAGATACAAATCTAGAGAGCTATGATGGAAATGCTCTGACAACTCGTATACTGGTAATTGGTGAGCCGTTTCGCTGTGACAACTCGTACATTGGAGATTGGTGAGCTGTATCGTCGTCAGATGTAAATGACGACATTTAACACAAAAGACTAGTCTGTAAGGCCCGATGTCGACCCAGCATCAACTTCCCACAAATGCCAACATATATCAAAGGCCAAAGGTCTGTACAGGGGGCGGGCCTCGGGGACGAAACGTCCACCAGCAGAATCTCGCCATATACAGGAAAAAATTACAACACATATAAGGGAAGCGGGAAGAGGTGCCGACATACTGACTGCGTCACATGACTTCACAGAATAGTCCTCTGGTTAACCCATTCTAAAGCACATACCAAGAATCTAACGATTCGTGATATGTGTTGTATCTCAGGTACGCTTTATTGTACCTGTTCATGTGGCAACTTGGATGATATGACCACACGGCCCCTAGCACCGGCATAAGCGGTATTAGATACAAATCTAGAGAGCTATGATGGAAATGCTCTGACAACTCGTATACTGGTAATTGGTGGGCTGTTTCGCTGTGACAACTCGTACATTGACGATTGGTGAGCTGTATCGTCGTCAGATGTGATTGACGGCAATTAACACAAAAGATTAGTCTGTATGGCCCGATGTCGGCCCAGCATCAACTTCCCACAAATGCCAACATATGTCAAAGACCAAAAGGTCTGTACAGGGGTCGGGCCTCGGGGACGAAACGTCCACCAGCAGAATCTCGCCATATACAGGTAAAAATTACAACACATATAAGGGAAGTGGGAAGAGGTGCTGACATACTGACTGCGTCACATGACTTCACAGACTAATCTTCTGGTTAACCTATCTAAAGCACATACCAAGAATCTAACGATTCGTGATATGTGTTGTATCTCAGGTACGCTTTTATTGTACCTGTTCATGTGGCAACTTGGATGATATGACCACACGGCCCCTAGCACCGGCATAAGCGCTATTAGATACAAATCTAGAGAGCTATGATGGAAATGCTCTGACAACTCGTATACTGATAATTGGTGAGCTGTTTCGCTGTGACAACTCGTACATTGGAGATTGGTGAGCTGTATCGTCGTCAGATGTAAATGACGGCAATTAACACAAAAGACTAGACTGTAAGGCCCGATGTCGACCCAGCATCAACTTCCTACAAATGCCAACATATATCAAAGACCAAAAGGTCTGTACAGGGGGCGGGCCTCAGGGACGAAACGTCCACCAGCAGAATCTCGCCATATACAGGTAAAAATTACAACACATATAAGGGAAGTGGGAAGAGGTGCCGACATACTGACTGCGTCACATGACTTCACAGAATAGTCTTCTGGTTAACCTATTCTAAAGCACATACAAAGAACCTAACGATTAGTGATATGTGCTGTATCTCAGGTACGCTTTTATTGTACCTGTTCACGTGGCAACTTGGATGATATGACCACACGGCCCCTAGCACCGGCATAAGCGGTATTAGATACAAATCTAGAGAGCTATGATGGAAATGCTCTGACAACTCGTATACTGGTAATTGGTGAGCTGTTTCGTTGTGACAACTCTTACATTGGAGATTGGTGAGCTGTATCGTCGTCAGATGTAAATGACGACATTTAACACAGAAGACTAGTCTGTAAGGCCCGATGTCGACCCAGCATCAACTTCCCACAAATGCCAACATATATCAAAGACCAAAAGGTCTGTACAGGGGGCGGGCCTCGGGGACGAAACGTCCACCAGCTGAATCTCGCATATACAGGTAAAAATTACAACACATATAAGGGAAGTGGGAAGAGGTGCCGACATACTGACTGCGTCACATGACTTCACAGAATAGTCTTCTGGTTAACCTATTCTAAAGCACATACCAAGAATCTAACGATTCGGGATATGTGTTGTATCTCTGGTACGCTTTTATTGTACCTGTTCATGTGGCAACTTGGATGATATGACCACACGGCCCCTAGCACCGGCATAAGCGGCATTAGATACAAATCTAGAGAGCTATGATGGAAATGCTCTGACAACTCGTATACTGGTAATTGGTGAGCTGTTTCGCTGTGACAACTCGTACATTGGAGATTGGTGAGCCGTATCGTCGTCAGATGTAAATGACGGCATTTAACACAAAAGACTAGTCTGTAAGGCCCGATGTCGACCCAGCATCAACTTCCCACAAATGCCAACATATATCAAAGACCAAAATGTCTGTACAGGGGCGGCCCTCGGGACGAAACGTCCACCAGCAGAATCTCGCCATATACAGGTAAAAATTACAACTCATATAAGGGAAGTGGGAAGAGGTGCCGACATACTGACAGAGCCACATGACTTCACAGTATAGCCTTATAGCTAACCTATTTTGAAGCACATACCAAGAATCTAACGATTCGTGATATGTGTTGTATCTCAGGTACGCTTTTATTGTACCTGTTCATGTGGCAACTTGGACGATATGACCACACGGCCCCCAGCACCGGCATAAGCGGCACCAGATACAAATCTAGAGAGCTATGATGGAAATGCTCTGACAACTCGTATACTGGTAATTGGTGAGCTGTTTCGCTGTGACAACTCGTACATTGGAGATTGGTGAGCTGTATAGTCGTCAGATGTAATGACGGCACTTAACACAAAAGACTAGTCTGTAAGGTCCGATGTCGACCCAGCATCAACTTCCCACAAATGCCAACATATATCAAAGACCAAAAGGTCTGTACAGGGGGCGGGCCTCGGGGACGAAACGTCCACCAGCTGAATCTCGCATATACAGGTAAAAATTACAACACATATAAGGGAAGTGGGAAGAGGTGCCGACATACTGACTGCGTCACATGACTTCACAGAATAGTCTTCTGGTTAACCTATTCTTAAGCACATACCAAGAATCTAATGATTCGTGATATGTGTTGTATCTCAGGTACGCTTTTATTGTACCTTTTCATGTGGCAACTTGGATGATATGACCACACGGCCCCTAGCACCGGCATAAGCGGTATTAGATACAAATCTAGAGAGCTATGATGGAAATGCTCTGACAACTCGTATACTGGTAATTGGTGAGCTGTTTCGCCGTGACAACTCGTACATTGGAGATTGGTGAGCTGTATCGTCGTCAGATGTAAATGACGGCATTTAACACAAAAGACTAGTCTGTAAGGCCCGATGTCGACCCAGCATCAACTTCCCACAAATGCCAACATATATCAAAGACTAAAAGGTCTGTACAGGGGGCGGGCCTCGGGGACGAAACGTCCACCAGCAGAATCTCGCCATATACAGGTAAAAATTACAACACATATAAGGGAAGTGGGAAGAGGTGCCGACATACTGACTGCGTTACATGACTTCACAGAATAGTTTTCTGGTTAACCTGTTCTAAAGCACATACCAAGAATCTAACGATTCGTGATATGTGTTGTATCTCAGGTACGCTTTTATTGTACCTGTTCATGTGGCAACTTGGATGATATGACCCCACGACCCCTAGCACCGGCATAAGCGGTATTAGATAAGAATCCAGAGAGCTATGATGGAAATGCTCTGACAACTTGTATACTGGTAATTGGTGAGCTGTTTCGCTGTGACAACTCTTACATTGGAGATTGGTGAGCTGTATCGTCGTCAGATGTAAATGACGACATTTAACACAGAAGACTAGTCTGTAAGGCCCGATGTCGACCCAGCATCAACTTCCCACAAATGCTAACATATATCAAAGACCAAAAGGTCTGTACAGGGGGCGGGCCT
>JAVTVY010037950.1:0-17352 GCA_036873755.1 Hanleya hanleyi | reverse complement strand
TTCGGGAACCCGCCCATGTGTTCTACATGGTGAGACGTGAAAAACAAGGCCCCACAACCCATAGTAAAATCCACAAAAAAATGACCACCCATATGGGCATTTTCCCGTAGAGATGCAAATGTGCGAATCAGGCCCTATTTTAGGGGTAAAGTCCTTGTTCCGCTTTTTATGTTTTCGGAACAATCCTAATTTTACATACACCCACCAATGACTTGATCGCCCTGGAGGAGCGCTTCACTTTGACACCTCACTCAACCCAATCGGTCCACTAGGGGGCCCTCTCGCTCTCAAAATGTCCCGAAGATTGCCGGAGAATTTCCCTCAGCTCTCCGCGTATTTGGGACTACTTTTTCTGTCCACGGAGGCTTTTTCCCGCGACTGCATCACCGCCGACGGCTTCACCGCGGAAGAATACATGCCCCAAAGGTCACGTGACCGGAAGTGACGTCACCATGGCAACCACTTGACCTGCGCAGTAACCTGTAAAAATTGGAACCCTTCTGTGTTCGGAGGTAGTTTTTTCTCCCCAATATGCAAATTTTTTAGGTCCAAGGTCAAGTTGCGTCAATATCAGTTTTATATACTACTCAAGCAGTACGGAAAGCAGCAAACAACATGAGATTTGGACTATTACAGAAACAATATATGATACCGTTGATACTGCCCCCTATTTCACTATTAATAAGTGAGGAAAAAGGCTGTAAAATGTTATATAGAAATCTCTTGACCTTTAGATTTACTTTACTAAATAGTTCTTGAAAAAAATTATAGTGATTCGGAGTGGTATATATGGAATAATAATGTAACAAAGAGATGTGAAATATAAATGGTTTCGATACAGAATTATTAACCGAATATTGACTACCAACATTTTTGCACATAAACTTTACCCTGATATATCTAACTTATGTACATTTTGTAGCAAAGTTCCAGAGACTATTATTCATCTCTTTTGGGAATGTGAACATATCTACCCTTGGTGGAGTTTACTGGAAAATTAGTTCGCTTCGGCGGTTGTTCCAATTATATTTTCTCCAGAAAAAGTTATACTTGGTCTTTTACAACCCAGAAATCAGCCACTCAACTACTGTATTTCTATTATTAAACTTTCTATATATAAAATGAAAGTAGTTAAAAATCCCTTGGTTGAAAAGTGTTCAAAACGCTTTAAATGTGCGTACGAAACCGATAAATATTTCCAGTATAAGAACTGCGAATTTTACCAGTATTGGTCATCGCTGCATTTACTGTTTAGACTCTTATGATGTTGTTTGCGTAGATAAATCGAGGTGTAATGACGATGTATCTGTTTGTTGTATAACATGAGTTTCTAATTACAAATACAGCCATTTTTGTTTAGTACGATAAAATATTGTACGTACAATGTGTATTACCTAACAAAACCAAATAAGATATAAAAAAAATCAGTGTTTGTTCTATGCGATTTAGTGTTAAGTCCAGCCTTGATCAGCACAATCTTAATGAATTATCAGTTTCATATGACATCCGCCTTTCTTTTTCGATAAAAACGCGGAAATGGCCGCGTCCGGCACCCACAACATCAAATAATTCAACTTACGCATCGACGGACGAATTGGTCTTTTCTTTCAGAGGAGTTAGAAGTTGAATTTGACGAAAAATTACGAGACTATGGGTAAATCAGATCACCAATATTTTAGAGGGGGGGGGGGAGAGTGACCTCTTCTATTTCGATTCTACGTTGATTTTTTAACAAGCGTTGATCAGCATTAATTACAAAACTTGATTTCAAATGTTCCAAATGTATATGTTCACCAGACAGCGAATATCACTGCTTTATTTATTAGATTCTTATGTCGATCTTTTAGCCAATGTTTATTATTTTAGCCCATATACAATAAAACTTATCGGTCTATCTCTCTGTGTTATCTGTGTAATCTTTGTGGTATGCCGCTGGTCCCTATAATATTCATGAATCCGCCGGATAATAACTAGAGTTTAGCGGCGATCTCTCTTGTGTTGGAGGTACGATTATCACCGTATGAATATGCATGATTATGAGACATGCGCAGTCATGTACTTCGCTCTATCGCTCTATCGCCATCGCTCTATCGCGATCGCTCTATCGCTCTATCGCCATCGCTCTATCGCTCTATCGCCATCGCTCTATCGCCATCGATCTATCGCTCTATCGCCATCGCTCTATCGCTCTATCGCCATCGCTCTATCGCTCTATCGCCATAGCTCTATCGCTCTATCGCCATCGCTCTATCGCTCTATCGCCATCGCTCTATCGCCATCGCTCTATCGGCTCTATCGCCATCGCTCTATCGCTCTATCGCTCTATCGCCATCGCTCTATCGCTCTATCGCCATCGCTCTATCGCTCTATCGCCATAGCTCTATCGCTCTATCGCCATAGCTCTATCGCTCTATCGTCATCGCTCTATCGCTCTATCGCCATCGCTCTATCGCTCTATCGCTCTATCGCCATCGCTCTATCGCTCTATCGCCATCGCTCTATCGCTCTATCGCTCCATCGCTCTGTTTTTTGACGTACGATGGCGAAGTGACGATGGCCCCTCTCGGCCACCATATGAACAGCATAAATGTATCACACACACTACAGTTTTTTTATGTCATGAGGTTCGATTTTTCCGGCTGAATTTTTTCATATCATTCTCTCCTCATAACGTGTAGAATAAAAAGTAATGAGTACCATTGATTGCAATTTTTGGTCAGCTGATGGACGTCATCCGTTTGAATATATTTATCGTAAAATATAAAAGACTAATATGTATGTTTGATGATGGTTATTAGTAATATAATATGTTAGTCTCTGGTCACTTCCATGCTATTATATATTATATGTTAGTCCCTGGTCACTTCCATGCTATTATATATTATATGTTAGTCCCTGGTCACTTCCATGCTATTATATATTATATGTTAGTCCCTGGTCACTTCCATGCTATTATATATTATATGTTAGTCCCTGGTCACTTCCATGCTATTATACATTATATGTTAGTCCCTGGTCACTTCCATGCTATTATATATTATATGTTAGTCCCTGGTCACTTCCATGCTATTATATATTATATGTTAGTCCCTGGTCACTTCCATGCTATTATATATTATATGTTAGTCCCTGGTCACTTCCATGCTATTATATATTATATGTTAGTCCCTGGTCACTTCCATGCTATTATATATTATATGTTAGTCCCTGGTCACTTCCATGCTATTATATATTTTCATACATATTCATTCCGTTTTTTTTCATAATAAACTGATTCGCATAATCGGAAATGATCATTTGAAGTAACATATATTATGCGATTGACTCTGAAGCAAAAGGCTGTGAATGAGAAGACAATATCATATGGCCTCCGGTTGGAAACTGTCAACGACTATTATCCAGACATTACAAATATCATCGTCCCTAGTCATGGTTCGTCTGACAAAGACATAAAGAAAGACAAACTCTGTTATTTATAAATCGGTGAAATACCAGGAAAAGTACAGATTCTACGAGATTGTTGTGGATTATATATTAACTTTTTTAGCGAACGCTAATGTCCCATCAATGACAATCAAGGCTGTATTTCTTATAGCAAATTCCAAGATCAGCGCCAACCAGAAATTCAATCAGAAATTTTACGAAAAAAACCCCCCATAAGTGGGGTGAGTGGAGCGAATGACCTATTTTCATATCAATAAGATGTCAAAATGGGTCAAAATTGAAAATGCCTTAAAGTCCACGGGAAGATTTCTGTGGAATTAAGGCTATTTCAAAAACAAAGCCCAACTGAGATACATTATACTCTAAAAAACGACTTGGGAATTCACTTGTCATCTGAACAAGATTGAGGTTGTTTGAATCGCTGATTTATGCGAGCATTTCCATTTCTTCGCGCCTTTGGTCCATCCTCTTATAGGTACATCCATGGCGTCAATGATACATACCTGTTGGTTCGTACTCGTTTAGCTGTGTTCCTAGTTGTCAAACGTCTGCACTGTCTGTAGTGGAAGTCCATCACATGAAAACAGTGACCTTGGAATGTATGGACCCCTTTGTTGAACCACTAGGAACTGGGCCAAAATTTAACGATCTTCTCGTAACTTTATGGGTTTGTTTTGCACATGACATACTGACTCTTCGTGGTATGTGTTGTTAGTCTTCAAACTGATTTTCCTAATGGGATTCCAAGTTCATGTTTTGCTGTACTGTGCGATGCTGTACCCAGTAGAGAAGAAACAAACGTTCTAAACCGGGCCTGCACGTTGTCGCTCTTATTTCGAGTAAGACCTCAACAGAGAGGCTTTCCTGTGGAGGACGTCATCAGTTTGTCCCACATCTTACATATCTCTTCAACTAACTTATTTGATAAATTCCTTCGTGACTCGATATGAACGGTCGTCGCCATTCCTTATCGCTTCAATTCAATTACTTTAACGTGGTAATCGAACTTTTGTCAATGATATGGTTCCACATCGGAAACAATAAGAAGCAAACTTGGCTGATTATTGAAGAATTCATCTGAAAGATTCATCTACGATATTTTCGTCGAGTTTTTGTTTAAACATGTATCTCCTTTCAAATTAATAACATCAATTCATTCTTCATCAAATAATCATTTCCGACCAGTCTGAAAAGAGGTGGATTTGAAAGCTTGCAAAAAACTAAATAAATGTTTATATGCATGATGACGGTACTTTGATGTAGAAGAAATATTTCTGTATTGTACAGGTCGTGACAAACAAAATATCAATTTCACCAAGATAATCGAACGGGAGCCAAAAATACTACATAATATACTAACATGAGAGAACAGGAGCCGAATCCACGCCGAAGTCGCCCTTGCGAATAAACGCCTGCTGTGGCTTTATGCACGATCTTCATAGCAAACAGCCGTGTTACACGAGTTCATCTATTTATATTCAGCCATTATCGCCATTGCTCTTCACCTCCTGGTGGACTGCATATATTTTTTTTTGTGGAGCAATTTATTTTCAATCATCTAATATCTATATTTCACTGAGCACTCGGCAGCAATTACCGAGGCCTATTCTTTTTTTGGTTGGGGTCTCAGACGTCTGCTCTTATCGCTGTAAATAACTCTAGAGCGGAAATACTTTTTTTTCTATTATCTGTTTTGTACCATAAACAAGGTTAACTTCACAGCTGTAACAGTCTTATTGTCCCTTCTATCTAGCTGACTTGAGAGTCATAGGTAAATTTCTCGTGAGTATCTTAGGAGGTTCTCACAAGTTAACTAATAAACCGACTCTTGTGCTCTAAAAATGTCATGGTCGAGGAGAACACAAAGTATCTAATACCGCTCAAGCCGGCGCTAGGAGCCGTGTGGTCATGCCATTCAAGATATCCACATGAATAGCTACAATAAAAGCGTGGCTGGGATACAAGTCATCACAAGGATCACTGTTGGTTCTTATATTTTTAGAAATATGGGTCATATGACAATACGCCGGCATTGTTTTCCAGCATGCACCATTTCAATGTTGCGTTTAATTATATATCTGGCCGCGCAAGACATCTTTTGTAAATGACAATAAATCTTGCTCACAAAGCCTTTTTATCCAGATTAACGCGTCTGGTTAGAGTAGTGTTTCCCCTTGAATTTCAAAGGTTTTATGATTGTGGTTCACTTACGCATCAATACGGTTCATACTGGTGTGAAAGGAACGATTGTCACAGGAAAGAAAATGTCCTTTATCTTATGCTTTTTCTTAGGAAACAATGTCTTACTGGAGTGCAAGTCTGGTAAAAATGACCTAGCTAGTCTATTCTAGGCACATTGTTATAGCTATTATGTCCATATGAACAGCTACAATAAAAGCTGAAATACAAACCGTAACAGGGATCATTGTTTGTTCTTGGGATGGTTTTTAGGTATGAAATCAAATTATTGGCCTGTGGAGTCGTACGACTTGTTGTCAGTACTCCGACATCTTTTTCCATTAATTTTATATGTTGCGTTTAATTGTTATCTGCATATTGTGAGATTCGTTCTTTGGACGTTTCGTCCCCGATGCTTGTAGTTTGTAACTGTGGCTAATATGGTGGAGAATGAAGTGCTTGATCGGCGTCGGGCCTGAGAGACTAATGTTCGGACTAAGAACTTGTATTCTACCTATATTTTCCCCATTTGGGCCGTTTCTTCCATCTAACGGTAAGATAGTTATAATTACTCACTTTCCATCGACGACTTGATAGGGTTATTGCTTCGTTGCTCTTGGATATTTGTGAATAATATCACTCAAGCCGATGATAGGGGTCGTGTGGTCATATCATTCAAGATTTTCACATGAACCACCACAATAAACGCGTTGCTGAGATACAAATCATCACAAGGATCATTGTTTATTCTAGTGACGTGTTTAGATATGCAGCCAGAAAATTGGCCTCTGGGGTCAATTGACTTCTTGCCCGCACGCCGGCATCTTCTTCCATCACCTTTACAAGTGGCGCTTAATTAACCCTATCTGGCCTGGGCTTTTTTGGGACGTATCCTGGCCTGGGGGGAGAGGGGAGGGGGGGAGGGCGAAATGGCCCCCTTAATTATTTTTCTTACCCCTTGAGTTGGGGAGCTGAAACTTACCACACCATACCCTTGGGTAAAGATCTACCAGAAAATGTCAAAAAATCCATGATGGCTGCTTCGATAACGTCACAGGGACAGGGACATTTTCAAAAACGACATTTTTTTGGTCGATTTTTCGGTCAAATTTTCCGATTTTTTTATCTATGCAATTTCTCCGCAAAAACTGCATGATACATTAGTAAATATTAATGTGATGTGAAATAAAATAGTGTTTGTCCACTTTTCATCGCGGAAAAGCAGAAATATTGAAGAAATATGACGAAAAAGGCACTTTTCTGTTACCCCACGTGGTCGCCATCTTGAATTTTCCTATGATCCTCTGCTCGGGGGTCATGCAAATAGGCTCTAAAGGACCCCAATACCATAAACTATAAAGTTGCGGAGTTTCAGGTCTCAATTGTTTGTCGTTCCGGAGATAGCGTAGATAGCATTTTGGCAGCCCCCCCCCCACCGGTCATTTAGATTTAAATAGAATACGGGCATTGCATATTCTTCTCTTTCACATCGACTCCGATTCATTTTAAAACGTGTTTGAACTATCCATGTGAGTGCAAGAGGCCGTTCAACTAAGATAGTGGCTTTACTGAGCCATTGCTAACTGCATGGTGATCGCAGATGTAATTTAGAGAAGTATTATCCATCTAGCAAAGGGCTTATCTTACATATTGAAATTGCTTGTCGCAGTTCACCAACAATCGAATATGATGTCTTCCCGCTGACAGTTTATATGTAACCCTGATACTAGTTCGAGGCGTTTTCATACATTGCCAATGTTCTCCTCTTGCTTGTAACGAATGGTAGTCCATAAGAAATCTCGTGCATTCTGGGAAATTGTCACGAGTCTTTAGTACCCGCGTGAATTTCTATTGGACAAGCAGGAAGTGACTAATACCATTACCAGATCCGTTGTCATTCAAATTTCAAGCGGGCATACAATGCTAATATATATCAATTGGAGCGATATGCAAGAGGTGGAAAAAATTGACGTCGTCTGGCGACTAAAACACAACCATATGACTCAGCAGGAAAGCTTGCATCGGTGCCTCACATTCACTCCTGAGAATACGGTGGATTCTCGGACGTAGCCTTAGTATCTCAGCCACGCTTTTATTGCAGCTGTTCATATGGAGACTATGAGGTATCAACACGGCCCCTGTGATGACAGATCAGCGCAAAAAATCTCATCTGATGCTAATGGATGAACATCGAGGAGCTCTGATGGAGTAAACGCCTCAGCATGGGGTAAACCTGGTAAATGCAAGAATACCCAGAAAACGAGCCTGTAATGACCGATGTCGTACAGCTTAAACACAAACTAGCTTCTTGCAAGAGAGAAGCTGTCTCCGATACCTCATGATGTATTCATCACTGACCAGTATTCATTTTCCAGGGTATATTTTATCTCTTTCAGGTCTTGTCACATGAAAACAATAAAACCACAGATTGCCACGTCCTGTTGAGAATAGACCCGTGAATAACTATATCCTTCTTGTCTATAATCTAAAGAAAACCCAATAAAACATATATTTTCTTCAAGACTTTGCTCATGCCATCATTGTAAGATACACACTAGCTATGTAATTTTGTACCAGAATTATGCAATTTCCTTCCGTCGGAATACATCTTTTCTAGAAAATCCATTAAAATGGTCGAATATAAATTGATAGGTAATATTTTGCTATTTTTATATTGAAATCTAACCAATTGATATCAGTAAGATTTCTTAGTCGTATTCAAGTCTCGATGGAAAACTACTTCTTCAAATAGGGAATCAGCCATACGGAATTTTGTAAAGGACAACCACATTGTATATAGGTCAAGTGACTCACCGACTCTCGCATGTCCGTTTGCAGGAATTGGAATGCCCAAAAGCATGGTAATATAAATAATAGTCCCCCCCCCGATGCAAGTAACATCTAAAGTAAATCTGCCAAGAGGAGCCATCTATCATACCAACGTTTGATGTAAACGTACTCTGGAGAACAGGTGTACGATTATAACTATTTATATTATGTCATAACCATGAGTCAACTGCTAACTGACACGTACATATTGTTCAACGCGTATCTTAAGATTGACTCCACGACAACAGATTTATATGTCAACATATCACAGTTATGTGTAGGTGCCATATTGAAAACTTCTAACCTATCCTGTTTTGCGAGGAACTAGCTTGTTACCCTGGCTCCACCAGAAAGTGGCGATGGTATTGTTTTATCAGTCTGACAGTATGTCAATTTTCTGCACAGATTCGAAAACCCTCAATACTAGTTTTCATTCGGGATTGCGAAATTTCCTGACTTCAATCTGCAAGTCAGGCGTCATTAGGCAACATACTTTGACCTCTATCAATCATGTGCTCCAACAGCATTGGTCAAATTCTAATTTTAGATGTCAGCAGTTGTCACCCCCTGTGGGTTCCCCTTGAGAGAAAGTGGAACTTCCTCGGCACACAGCTCTTTGTGTTGCGAGAATTCAATATGGACAATTCAATTTAGTATGTCTGTCGGTTTGTTTCCTCGTCCGTTTGTTGAACAAAATGCAAGCAGCAAACCTGAGTTCCGAGAAGATTTTTGAGTTTATCTACCTAGTCAGTAAAAGCAGCATATATCCTGTACCTTGAGTGTATTTATAAGTCATAAGGTTGCTTTCTAAAATCCGGATGTCGTCAATTTTTACCCACTTCTTACATATCTCACCTATTTATTATCTTTATATGAGGGGATTCTGTTGGTGGACTGTTAATCCTCGAGGCCCGCCCCCTGTACAGGCTATCTGACAAATGTTTGTAGATTTATTGGCTAGGTAGGAAATTTACCGCATGACGTGGGGGCATTAAAGATCAGTTTTTCTGTGTATTCTTGCATTTACCAGGTTTACCCTATTTTGAGGCGTTTACTCCATCAGACGCCCTCAAAGCTCATCCATTAACATCTGAAGTCGGTGCTAAGGGCCGTGTGGTTACTTCATAGTTTCCACATGAAAAGATGCAATAAAAGCGCGGCTAAGATAGCAAGGCTACATCTAGAATTTTCCGTATTCTTATCTAAATGTGAGGCGCCGAAGGAGGCTTTTCTTGAGATATACATGTAGTTCATGTGAGCCGAGATAACGCTTTTCAATGTGACTTGACATGTTAGCAAATGGAACAATGGCCGACCACTTGCCCATTTCTCACTATTGGAATTACAACACATATAAGGGAAGTGGGAAGAGGTGCCGACATACTGACAGAGCCACATGACTTCATAGTATAGTCTTCCGGTTAACCTATTCTAAAGCACATACCAAGAATCTAACGATTCGTGATATGTGTTGTATCTCAGGTACGCTTTTATTGTACCTGTTCATGTGGCAACTTGGATGATATGACCACACGGCCCCTAGCACCGACATAAGCGGTATTAGATACAAATCTAGAGAGCTATGATGGAAATGCTCTGACTACTCGTATATTGGTAATTGGTGAGCTGTTTCGCTGTGACAACTCATACACTGGGGATTGGTGAGCTGTATCGTCGTCAGATGAAAATGACGGCATTTAATACAAAAGACTAGTCTGTAAGGCTCAACTTCCCACAAATGCCAACATATATCAAAAACCAAAATATGTGTACAGGGGGCGGGCCTCGGGACCGTAAATTCACGTGTCTTACATGATTCATATGCCATTTCCTGGTAATATGTATGCGTTTCAGTAGCCATACGTCGCCAATTTTCCCCATCTCTTAAATATCTCACCAATCTGTAAAGGAGTTACCATGGTATCAGTTGTCAGCGAATGGTGTCACGATGGAGTAATACTCTCATCATGACCATATTTCTTTTTACACTGATCTCCCAATGTTTGCTCCGCAAGGCAAGGGTGTTTAAGACTATGTGCCCGACAGTTCCAACAACTTTGATTTTGGCGAGAACACGGAAGTCATTGAGTACTGCTGATTCAACTTTTCTCCATTTCGACTACTCATTCACGAACAACTGTTCGATGCCATAATTTTATTCCGGTAGATTCATTTATATAGGAGTGTTTCAAAGTCTGCAATACACCGTATATACTATAGGTCTTTAGGATTATGGACGCCGATATTCTTAAATGGACGGCTGAATTATGAATGACGGACTAGACGCTTGTAATATCAAGGATAATATTTCCATACTGTGTGTGTACAGATCAAATCAACGCTGGATATCCTCTCGCTGGATATCGTCGATGTTATGGGCACGTATTCGAAATTACGTATCAATTTAGGCTTATTTCAAGTCAATGCTCGTGGTCATTTGTAAAAACCGTCTGTCTTAAGTGCATCCCGATATCAGAATAATTTTTACGTTGACGCTTTTCAGAAGAGAATGGTACGGACCGGGCCATTTGAAACTGTTTGATCTTAATGTCTATAATGACTTAACAGTAAACAGATACCCGTCTGTGACCAGGGGTGCGATATCCATACTTCTATATCTATATATACTGTTGGTATACACACAGGCGGCCATGTGTTTGGTGTACCCAGACGTGTACCAGCCATTCATATATCTACAAGAAAGTAATATCATTAGTGTAATCATTATGGTTGCTGGTTTTGAGCTACAAATGGGAAAGAGTAGCTTCTGTGCAGCGAACGAACACATGTAGAGTACAGACTGATCAGGATAGCCATGATAGAATGATATAAACACTGAAAGGGGAGAACCTTATTTGGAGTGAAGGTAACATCTTAACCATCCAATGAAACAGTCTAATGCCCTAAACAGATATCACGTGAATTATGTCAGCCAATCAGTCCTCGACTAGTTGGGGTTTTGGAAGTGATGTATGATGCCCTATTTTTTTAAATTCGTGTTCCAAACACACTTCAATTAAATTTGACGAAAGTCATTCATATTAGAACTTTTATTTTCCATCAAAAAGTCACTATATTTCAAAAAGATGTTAAATCAGGTCTAGCAAATGGGACATGCTATTGTATATACAAATATATGTAGACTTACTGTTAGGGGGGATATTTACCGCATGACGTTGGGCATTACAGGTCAGTTTTCTGGATATTCTTGCATTTAGTTTTACCCCATGTTGAGGCGTTTACACCATCAGACGCCCTCGATGCTCATCCATTACAACTGATGAGTTATCTATTTGGATTGATCTCTCATCACAGCTCCCGAGCTAGCGTATCTAATCCAGCTTAAGCCGGTGTTAGGGGTCGTGTGTTTACTTCATAGTTTCCACATGAACAGATGCAATAAATGCGCAGCTAAGACATCAAGGCTATATCTAGAATCTTCCGTATCTTCTGAATGTGAGGTGCCGAGGAAGGCTTTCCTTCGTATATAATTCATGCACCTTTCAATGTGACTTGATATGTTAAGAAATGGAACAATAACTGACCACTAGCCTTTTCCCCACTATTGGAAACTTCGTTTTACATGACCCATAAGCACTTTGGTTGGAGTCATATGGTTACTTTTTAGTCGCCAGACGTGGTTATTTTTTCTCACCTGTTAGAAATCTCAGCAATTTGTAAAGGAGTTACCATGGTATCAGTTGTCAGCGAATGGTGTCACGATCATGTAATATTCTCATGACTATATTCCTTCTTACACAGATCTCCCAGTTTTTGCTCCGCAAGCCAAGAGTGTTTTAAAAGACAATGTGCCCGACAGCGAGTACCAACAGTGTTGTTGTTGTTGTTGTTGTTGTTGTTACAGTTTATTCTGGAAAATACAGAAAAGCGTATCCCTGGAGATAATGATATTTCAGGTGCGGTTTCTGGAATTGTTTAAATGTTGAATACTGAGTGCAAACATGAAATCCAACAATAAAATTTAAACCTCACTACGATTAGTCTGTATCACTTTTGGTCAGTGTAAAGTATACAATGGAATAATATTCTACTAAATACAGAAATAGAAATGTTATCATACACATATTGACACAGGCGATTATTTTCAAACCATACACTTAACAAGAAATTTTAATAAATTTTCCAAATTAGCAAAGATAAATTTGGGAAATTGCTTAAAATTCATTAGCAGTTAACTGTATGGTTAAAAATTAATCGCCGATATTAATGTTGATATTTGTATGGTAAACGTTCTATTCGGTATTCTGCAGGAGCTTTTTCCATATCTTGTATAGCTTACACTGGCCAAAAGTAATACAGCCTAATGGTAAGATTTTCTCTTCATTATCGTGTTTCATGCTTGCACTCTCAGTATTTCGCCCCTAAATATATTTCTTACCCCTTGAGCTAGGGGGCTGAAACTTAACACATTAGAGCCCTGGGCCAAGCTCTACCAGAAAATATAAAACAGATATAAGATGGCTCCCTTGATTCCGTCGGAATGACGCCATCTTCAAACACATTTTTTGGGTCCATTTTCGGTCAGATTTTTCGATTTTTTTTTTATTTATGAGCCTTCTTAACAAAAACTGCATGATAAATTAGCAAATAATAATCTGATGTGAAATAAATATATTGTGTTCAATTTTCCTCGAAGAAAAGCAGGAATTTTGAAAACAAATGATGATGACACTTTTCTATTACCCGTATGGTCGCCATATTGAATTTACCCATGATGCTCTACTGGGGAAGTTACGCAAATAGGCTCAGAATGACCCTAATATGACAAACTAAAAAGTCGCGGAGGGCCAGCTTTCATTTTTTGTCATTCCGGAGATAGAAGAGAAAGTTTGGTAGGAGGGGGGGCGTGTTCCTCCCCCCGATCTGGTGGGTTCAACGTTTACAGGAACTCATTGCACTCCACATGAAATGACTATATACTCAGGCATACGCTTTACTGCATTTTCCAAATTACAGTGTAACAACACCACCACTCGGTCCACTAAGATATTTACGGCCAAAGTTTGGCCGAATTCGGGGTTGTGCTGTCTTAACAAGAGAAATGGAAAATGCACATTGCAAGAGGCGCATTCGAAGATCGCTAAATGATCGCTACTAGACGCTCCAGAATACATATGAATTGTTTTACTTTATTTAAGTGAAAGGGAGGATTCGGGGAGGTCCCAGGGAGGAGGGATATAAAATGATCCAAAGGGAGGTAACACTTGACATCCCAAAATACGATGTTTTGCATTTTTGGGCCCTGTGACATAAGGATTAGTGAATAATCCCCTTTAAAAAGCCCTTCGGGGCGGACACCAACATTGTCGAGGCAGAATAACTCATGGTGAGCCCTTGAATACTATTTTTAGTGCCTTCTGAGCAAGTTCGATTTCATCCCACTTGCAAACAATTGTATGGTCAGAGTACGAAAATGAGACAAATAAACTTGTTAAATGAAAAGGACTGAATTGTGTGTGTCATTATGTGGCACATGGTCACGACTTTAAAAACGATTCGAGGAAGATATCACTGGAATGTTGATGTTTCACTAGGGACGGAAGTTTTGAATTAAATGAAAGTGAAAATAATTGGTACCCAGCTGTCAAAATATATTTAGAAAAATAGGGTGAAGCTAGTCAGCTGAATAAGGCATTTCTGAGAAGACATCCCGATATAGTATAGAATTGGACCCTGAATTTAAGAGCCAAGAAATCTAAAGATATTCAGATTTTGTGATAAATTGTTACTTTGTACTTTTCACCACGCTGTCCGAATACACACCAGTTTACGGTACACGCTAAAGGAACTGATATCGCTCCGCGTTAATAGATATGGTCAATTTCAAAGCCATTTTATCAGTGAAGGGGATCAAAATGGCACAGTCCACGATGATATGATATGAAAAACTATTTCATTTATAGTACGTAGGTCTTACAGTCTCGTTTATACAAACTATAGCACCAAAAGATGAGAACTTTTCCAACCGTACACACAAGAGTAGTTTCAGCTGTTGTTTTTCTGTCGAATATTCTCCTGAGAATATTATGCATCCTTAGAAAATCACGAACCCTTTTCATCCAGGCTACTTTCAAGGTGGGGAATGTTTTCTCCCTTTTGTTATAGGTTATTTCGTCCATCTGCCCAGAGCCAGAGGGGTTGCTGTCTGATATACATGTTACCACAAAAATAATCCCAGACTGGCTGGACGGACCGGCGCCAGTGTCCAACAGAGTGTTCAACATTCAGGCATAGCCCAGTTTATTCATGCTAATCTGAGAATTCACACATTTTTCTATCTTTCGTGTAATATTGCGTATCGGCGTTTACTGAGTGGATTTCTTGTTAAAATATCTTCTCGCTTCTCCTAAACCTGTCACATCACTAATGTGAACGTATGTCATAATTCAGTAGAATGAATAGTCGCATAAATAGTTTCCGGTGTTCTTTTCTCGACGTCAATATAGCTTTCCATCATACCTGCCTTATATTTGTTACATTCAAGCTTGTATTTGATACCCTTAGCTTTCCTCAATGACTTCTATTAATTAACAGTTTCCGTTTCCTGTATTCATGTTAGCTTATTTATGCTGTAATCACCTTATATCTACCTACACATTTGTACTATTCCGTACAGCTATTATTTCATGTTATCCTTTTAATAGTTTACCGTTTTATTAGATATTCTGCAACCTGCCATTTTTTTTTAATTCATACTTTCCGCCATTGTTCCTGCCCTTCTTTTTCGGATACCCTTCGTTCTTTGTCATTTCACTCATTTGCTTTGGTTTTACATCTTCGTTCATCGTGTAGATTACAAGCGTCTAGTCCGTCATTCATAATTCAGCCGTCGTCCATTAAAGAATATCAGCGTCAATAATCCAAAGACCTATTCCATATTTCATATAACAGTATTAGCACCAAATTCAAAAAGACAATCATAGTATGCATAAACATAGGCTAGTTTTCTGCAAGAGAGAAGCGGTCAACAGTTTTCAATGATGCCGACAAGACATTATGATGTTCCAAAAATATCAAATCCGTATGACTGATCGGTATTCTTAATCCATGATAATCGTTGTAAACTCGTCATCTAACACTCCCACACCATTCCCCACATCTTCATGCTTGTCTTCCTTTGATCTGTGCAACTTTTATCTCACCGCTTTTGTGTTATAAATGGTTGTCTATATCTATGTCTTTCTGCTTCTTCGTGATTAGGTCTTTATGTAACGAACATCATCATGTCCTGCTGGCATATTGGACATCTGTTGACCACTTCTCTCTTGCAAGAAACCTTCTTGTGTTTTTATCATTTTTATTTGATACACATTTTGAATTAGTGTGAAATACGATTATAAATACGATCGTAAAAATCGTAAATACGATTATTTACGAGGAAATTCTTTTTGTGCACGACGGTTGGATATTGAATGTCGGAACTGACAACTGCTCTTTATATTGCTAGTTTGCAGTATCGTTGCTCACCACATATTATGTATGAAATTTCCAGTATTTAACAGCATTCGCTATTTACTTTGGTTACCTTATACCTGGTTAGGCTGTTGCATCATATCGTCGACCATCTTGCTCCTTTCTGAAATGCCTTTTCCCTCTTTTCGCTTGTTTCATGCTTTCGGTCACCTTATAGGGATTGTTTCATGCGTTCGATCATCTTATAGAATTTGTTTCTTGCTTTCAGTCACCTGATATGATTTGTGTTTATGCCTCTGTTTTCCCATACTGTTTAATTGAATCAAACGGTATGCTGTGTAAGTAGGGCTTTTGTTTACCTTTCAGTTGTTATGTTATGCATTGCTTTGCCTCACAGCTTTTGCTTTATGTCATCATGTTTCTATTCTCATATACTTCACCGATTTCATATTATGCCCTTGCTAACATAATGCGTTGGTTATTTTCTTTTGCTTTACATCAGTTTATCTATACCGTCATTTGGCTTGAAGTTGAAGTCTCGTTCAACCCTGTCCTTTGTTTTATCGGGAGTATAATGTATAATGTAAAGGTGAATAGATCTGGCCATCGCGGCCCCGCCAATCGCGTTCAAATGATATATGAATGCTATATTGTAACCGTTTATTCAATCTTAACCCTACTTGGCCTGCGGGGGGGGGGGGGGTCATTTTGAGCCTATTTACATGACCCCCCCAGCAGAGAATCATTGGTAAATTCAAGATGGCGACCTCGTGGGGTACCAAAAAAGTGATTATTTCGTCGTATTTCTTCAAAATGTCTGCTTTGCTGCGATGAAAAGTGGACAAAAACTATTTTATTTCACATCACATGAATATTTACTAATTTATCATGCAGTTTTCGCGGAGAAATTAGGAGTAAAATTGAAGGGGAACATGCTTTTTAAAATGATAACACTGTGTCATCGAAGCGGCCATCTTGTATTTTTTTTTACATTTGCTGGTAGAGCTTGGCCTAGCTCAAGAGGTAAGAAAAATAATTAGGGGAGGGGGCATTTCGGCTCCCCCCCCCCAGGTCAGGATACGTCCCAAAAAGCCCAGGCCAGATAGGTTTAAATTTGCTCAGCCTGATCAAAATGACCATTTGCGCAAGTGTCGATGCAGTCAAGAGGCACATCAGCACTGTGTCACTGCGTTCTAGATTCCTGGTTTCAAAACGTCATAATGCAATGCTACAATCCCAGAGACACTCTTCGTGACGTCACTCTACTTGAAAACAAAAGGAACAGGAGGCCCTCTTCACAGTTTCGTAGGAATATCTAATTTCATAACAGGGTAGACCGTTCGTTGTTTGTTACACCATAGTTCTTACTCTACCCTAAGTAGATGTATCCATAATATCTTCGTGTTTGGCATTGTCAGCCCTCCAAATGAGCTTATGTGGATCGATGGCATCTTCATAGTTGACTCC
>JAVTVY010037949.1:0-165482 GCA_036873755.1 Hanleya hanleyi | reverse complement strand
CAGTGTTGGCCACAGGTCCTCTACTATAGTACATTCTTCGGGCTTGATGCGACTGTACAGTAAATAGTAGCTTGCTGCTGTCATTGTCTGTACAATTGGTCCTGGAGAAAAACCCCGGTCTGCAAGGAAATTCTGGACCGTAGCAGACGTGGGGGTTCGGCCGTTGCGGGTCCCGGTGCCTCCGTGGAAAAGTGATCTTCTGGTTGTAGTACCCTGTAGGACTTGGAGGAAGCTGTCGGCGGAAACCCTGAAGTGATGTGAAAAACATGGTGTTGTGACATGGTATTGCTGATACCGTGCTGCTAGGACCAGTGTTGATGTTTCTAGAAGACAGTGACTGGAATCTTGTTCCCCCCCAAACTTGACGCAACTGACGACCGTACTGAACGTTCGTAATCAATGCTGATGTGTTATACAACCGCAACCTCCAACGGGGACCGCCTTCTTAGCGTAGATATCCCTAAGGAAGATGATGCGTTGCTTGTCTATCGTGGTATCCATGTCTGTTGCCGGACTAATGGACCCCTCTAAGCTATGAATTCCGCATCGGTGAATGTGAACTTCTATGTGCTCGGTTGAAACTGGATCCGACATCGCCACTCTGGAAGGGGGGTGAAGATGTTCCGGGACGAGCATCCTTAGATTGCTTGTTCTTGCCCTCAGGAGCAGTTGTAGTTGAGAAACTGTAATGGGGAGTACCTGGAGCTAGCCAAAATTGTGCTAGGTCCCGGGTGAGTAGTAGACTGTAGTTCCATCCAACGGACCTCTGGGTCATGGTGTTGATGGTCTGGTTCTCGGTGCAGGTTCCATATGCCGGAAACCTGCTTGCCGCTTGAATGTAGCCGTACTACATAATCCGTGGGGTCCCTGGAAATATCCCTGGACCGCCATGATCATCGAGGCGAAACTCGAAAAAGGCCTCTGGAAACGCCGAAAATGACGACAATCGGGAGTCGGAGTCCAACTCCTGTAGAGTCGAATATGCTCAGTAAGTGTCCGGCTCCGTCGTCTGGTCCGGTCTCTACTGTCATCCCGCTGAATGTTGGAGTCCCAGGTTCTGTTCTGGAGTCCTAATTCGCATTCCGGATTAGAGATGACTTTATCCTCGTGTCCTATTCCAGTGTCCGGGTCCGTGTTGACTTGCCCTTGGAAGGGACCTCAATCTGAAACTAGGCTTGCCCACTGTAGACTGGATGTCTCACCCCAAAGAAAAACGGGTTAAGTCAAAACCGACTAGCCGTTTCTCCCGAAATAGATTCCCTTGATCATGATCTCGGGTGTAGGTGGAGTCCTAGATTATCCGATGAGGAGTAGGATCCGGCTCTTAGAAGACTGAGGATGATCGTCAGATGAAGTGTCGGGACTTGGAGTAGACCTCACGTAAGGACTGACTTCTTCGACGAAAACTTGACAAAGAGTGACGCTGATCTTCTATATCATCAGGGTCGACCGTTCTACAATCAGGTGAGTGAAGACTCGAAGCCTGGGAAGGATGAAAGGATGACTAGTGGTTTGAAGGTGAAGCTTGAGAACCATCAATTCTGACTGACGAGGTTGCCCCTGTCCCGGTCGGAAGATTCCCTCTTTACCTTGGAACTGTCCTTTCTTGTAAGGGCGAACACCACTCTGAGCATCTAGCTTGGGTTGTCCGAGTTCTGACAGGAAAAACCTCCGTGGCGACCTCCTCTGTTAGAGTCGATAAGGCGCCAAGGAAATCCATCTTGGGCCGTGAAAAGGTCAAGGATCCATCTTATGCTTCACGTCTGGATCCTGAATCACCCTGGAAATAGCCGTCAGGAACCAATCAGAGTATGATGTAATTCTGTGTTGTGTCAGCATCATATCTTCCACAGCACAGGCTTGCTTCTGTTGAAGTACCCCCGCTGGTGTCCTCGTGAAGTTCAACAGTCTGTCAAGATCCGGTTCAGACTTCGGGCCCTGAACGGTGGATTGTCTCCGTGAAGAGTGTAAGCCTTGTAAGGACCGGGCTTCTGGAGAGATGACGAAGTCTCCAATTGTCGATCCAGTGCGTCGTATAGGTTGGCTGATGCTGGAGATGGTGCGCAGGTTGGCGCAGTTTCCTCCTCAGAAGGTTTGTTTAAACCGTAAAGAGATGCCGTAGTAAGTTTTCCCCGTTCCCGGCGGGGTCATCAGGCTGCTTGTCATCGCCGACCACCGGTCTGGGCATCTCTGGAGCCAACGTGTGTACCGCCGCTATCCTGGCTTTGAAGGGTAGCATGTCTTATTCTTCTACCTCCGCCTGACGTAGGAGGTGAATCTGTATGAGATGAGGATGCCGAGGAAGTGGAACGTCGTGCGTGATCCTCATAGTCCGAGTCTGAGTCTGGTCGAATCCCGTGCAGGATTCGAACCAGCGACCCCAGAGTCAGGCACCTAATTGCCAGCACTGTATGTCGGGGATCTAAATCACTCGGCCAACGGGCCTCCCACCGTTGCTAGAAGAATGGGTCGTGTCATCTCACGGGTCTCCGATGAAGGAACCTCTACCCCGGTAAGGGGCTGTGAAGCCGGGAGATGACTGTGCTTCTTGACCAGGCTTGCCTTGGAAGGTACCCCTGGAGCAGAAGTCTGTTCCTTGGGGGCAGGTCCAGAATGGTGATCTACGAGTCCCTGTTCATCTCTGGACTTCCGTTTTATCCCGATGCTCCGGGTTACGGTGATGGTGGGTAGACGTCCGCTCCTCGCCATCAGTGCTTGTTGACGGGAAACCGGTGAACGGCTTCTCCCTCGTCTGTTGTAAGGTCACTCCGGGGTATGGTCCCTATGGTACCGACTCCGGTAGGCTGGACTAGGTGAAGGGGTCCGACGTCTAGGACGGTCCCTCTCCCGATGATGACGTACAGGATAGGAATCTCGGCGTTATAACGGTGTGCGACTTCGTTTACGAGATCTGCTTGCCGTAGTACCGAGGTGTGGCTCCGTTGTACGGGTCCAAGCTGGAGTAGAGGCCGGCTCACGGCGTTCTGGCTGAGTCCGTTCCTCATAAGTCCGCGTCTTCTTGGATATGGAGTCTCGGTGATCTGTATAAGTCCGTTCTGCTTGAGTCCGTGACTTCTCAGATGTAGACTCTCGGTGTGCTGGATAGGTCCATGTGGTCTCCCGTTCCGTGGTACGGCTCCGGGCTATAGTTTCCTCCCGAGGTGCTCCGATGTCGGAGTCCCGGCGGTCTGGATAGGGCCGTGATTCCTTGGAATCCCGGCGTTCCCTGTAGGCCCTTGGCTTGTCCGACTCTCGGCGTTCCGTATAGGGCCGTGACTTCTCCGTGCCGTGGTCCCGGTGAGCTGTGCTTGAGCCGGGGTCCCGCTGTAGTGATGGAGTCCGTGATCTTGATTATCGGACTGCCTTCTTCGCCGTGTCTCCGGGGTACGGCGGTTCTTTGGGGACTTGGATGAACGGGAGTTGATATCCGAGGACTCGCTTTGATCCGTGTCTGTGACGGGGCTGTCTAGTGGAGTCCGTGTCAGCACTCTTGCCGGTGCAGTAGAAGTAAACCGTATCGCCGTGGCTTGGGCTTGACTGGTCTGCACTTTGCCTATTCTCTCGGTATCCCGGTAGTCCCTGTAGGCTCTTGACTTGATGGGGTCTCGGAGTTCTGCATTGGGCCGTGATCTCTCACAGCCATGGTCCCGTATGCTGATCTAAAGTCCGTGGCCTGTAGGTGTGGACTCCCGGTGAGACGTAGACTCTCGGCGTACTGGATAAGTCCGAACTTCATAGGTCCGTGTCGTTCTCTGTTCTGGGGTACGGCTCCGGACCGTAGTACCGCCTCTGGAAGTAACCTCCGGTGAACTTGAACTAGGCCGTGTCTTGGGTCTGTAACTTGTTCACCGTCTTGAAATGTAGCTCCAGGGTACTGCTCTTCGCCGATTCCCGGTTAGTAGACATGTCTCAAAGACCTGTCTTCTTGTCTGCTGACGAACTTGAACTGGACCGTGGAGCTGTGATCCTGTATCCGTGAAGGGTCTGTACTGTTTCACGGGACTGTTGTGAAGATTCCACTGGCAACAGTATCGTTCAACGATAAGTTGCTGGTAGGAAAACTTCGTTTACAGCCAAGTCGTTGAAGAGGGCCTGAGTAGCTTGCTTCTCAGCTGGACATCTTGCCAGGTCAGTGGCCGCTCTCCAGAGTTGACTGCGTCGCCATAGGATAGCTATGCCAGGTCACGTCGTCCCAGTCTGCACATTCACGGCATGTCACTTGACTGTAAACACACCTGTGCCCTGCACTTGAAAACAAAGAAAATGCAAGTCTTTAACTGGTTAAAACTGACGACATGATTCGTTCCTTATAAATCTTTATAGCTGGGCGACTACGTTGGTTCATAATGAACTCACGGGAGAAAAAAATAACCCTAGAGTGCGTCTATAACAATCCAAAAGTTACTGTTTACAGGAGCTCTTTCAAAACAGGTCTTGTCACCAAGACTGCAAAGGAAAAAGAGTGATGGACATGCGCGGAGAGCACGCCACCTGGCGGACGATCGACGCAGCGATCAAGGGAGATAATTTTGTTTGCAGGAGATCTCCAAATGGAGGATATTGGCATTTAAGTGATAACAGGTGAAGATTTGAGACACAAACAGGTATCTTGCACAACTAGATCATACGGTGAACCTGTGTACCAAATTTGAGAAAGATCCATGCAGTACTTCCTGAGAAATTCCGGTAACAAGGTTTCATGGGGAAATCCAAGATGGCTGCCTGGTGGCCATATTGGATTTTCGAATCGGACCAGAAAGGGTTTCTTGCACAACTAGACCCCAAGGGGAACCTGTGTACCAAATTTGAAAAAGATCCATGCAGTAGTTCCTGAGAAATCGCGGTGACAAGGTTTCATGGGGAAATCCAAGATGGTTGCCTGGTGGCCATATTGGGTTTTCGAATCGGGACCAGAAAAGGTTTCTTGCACAACTAGACCCCTAGGGGAACCTGTGTATCAAATTTGAAAAAGATTCATGCAGTAGTTCCTGAGAAATCGCGGTAACAAGGTATCATAGGGAAATCCAAGATGGCTGCCTGGTGGCCATATTGGATTTTCGAATCGGACCAGAAAGGGTTTCTTGCACAACTAGATCATAAGGTGAACCTGTGTACCAAATTTGAGAAAGATCCATGCAGTACTTTCTGAGAAATCGCGGTAACAAGGTTTCATGGGGAAATCCAAGATAACTGCCTGGTGGCCATATTGGATTTTCGAATCGGACCAGAAAGGGTTTCTTGCACAACTAGACCCCAAGGGGAACCTGTGTACCAAATTTGAAAAAGATCCATGCAGTAGTTCCTGAGAAATCGCGGTAACAAGGTTTCATGGGGAATCCAAGATGGCTGCCTGGTGGCCATTTTGGATTTTCAAATCGGACCAGAAAAGGTTTCTTGCACAACTAGACCCCAAGGGGAACCTGTGTACCAAATTTGAAAAAGATCCATGCAGTAGTTCCTGAGAAATCGCGGTAACAAGGTTTCATGGGGAAATCCAAGATGGCTGCCTGGTGGCCATATTGGATTTTCGAATCGGACTAGAAAGGGTTTCTTACACAACTAGATCATAAGGTGAACCTGTGTACCAAATTTGAGAAAGATCCATGCAGTACTTCCTGAGAAATCGCGGTAACAAGGTTTCATGGGGAAATCCAAGATGGCTGCCTAGTGGCCATATTGGATTTTCTAATCGGACCAGAAAGGGTTTCTTGCACAACTAGACCCCAAGGGGAACCTGTGTACCAAATTTGAAAAAGATCCATGCAGTAGTTCCTGAGAAATCGCAGTAACAAGAATTGTTTACGGACGGACTGACGACGAACGGACGACGGATGGACGGACGACGGACCACGGACGAAAAGTGATTTGAACAGCCCACCATCTGGTGATGGTGGGCTAAAAATGTGATCTGGTTATGAGACCTACATTCTTTGGGAGTATATTTTGTGGTGAAATTATGAAGCGATCGTGAACTTTGAATTTTGCACCCAATTCACTCTTTTTGGGGCAATTTCATACTTCAGGACCTATGTGGTCTGCTTTGGAATGTAGAATAACAATTTTATAGCCATTTTCCCTGGTCCAAATCGGTTATGGACTGAGATCCAGCCTGGACAAATAAATATATCCCATTCACTTAGCTTTGATTAACAAAATCTTGAAAATATAACCGAAAGCAGAGAAACTTCACGCTGCACAACTATGGGGCATTGACCACATATTATGCAAATTCCATACTATATTAACCGAGATCCAGCCCAGACAAGTCCCAACTCACGAAGATTTCAAGAACAAAAGGGCCATAACTCTTGAAAATATATGCGAAACGCGGAGAAACTTCACGCTGCACAACTACAGGGCACTGACCACATATCCTGCAAATCCCATACTTGTCCATACAATATTAACCGATATCCAGCCCGGACAAGTCCCAATTCACAAAGACTTGATGAACAAAGGGCCATAGCTCTTGAAAATATATGCGAAATGCGGAGTAACTTCATGCTGCACAACTACAGGGCACTGACAACATACCCTGCAAATTTCATAATTGTCCATACAATATTAACCAAGATCCAGCCCGAACAAGTCCCAATTCACGGAGATTTCAGGAACAAAGGGCCATAACTCTTGAAAATACAAGCAAAACGGGGAGAAACTTTACGCTGCACAACTGTGGGGCACTGACCACATATCATGCAAATTTCATACTTGTCCCTACAATATTAACCAAGATCCAGCCCGGACAAGTCCCATTCAGAGAGATTTCAGAAAAAGGGCCATAACTCTTGAAAATTATACCAGGACTCGAAAAAAACTCTACGCTGCACAACTACGAGGCACTGGCCACATTCCATGCAAGTTTCAATCCTGTCCGTCAAATATTAACCGAGATATCGCGCGGACAAGAAATTCGGACGGACAGATGGACAAAGCGAATTAATTAGAGGGGGGCATAATTAATATTTCATCTGAAAAATAGCACAGGTACATTCTCTAATCATAAGAAACATGTGTACCAAGTTTTGTAATCATCCAATGAGAGCTGACAACTGCAGCAAACTTACCATGTACATGTATACATATAGAGGCCTACATGTACAATTCAACTAAACAGAAAACTCTATCATTCGCCATAATTTGGAGAAAAATTAATATTTCTTCTCAAAAATAGCACAGGTACATCCTCTAATCATAAGAAACATGTGTATCAAGTTTCATAATCATCCAATGGCAGCTGACAACAGCAACGAACTTTCTAAGTACAGATGTACATGTGCACTTCAGCTAAACGCAAAACTCTATCATAGGGATTTTAACATTGGAGCACCCCAGGGGTAGTACCCCAGTGCTGGTCGTGAAAGGCGAGCGGTCGCTCGCGCACGCCTCATGCTCACCTAAATTCCAGTTATGGCGAGTATTGAAGCACTCGCCATAATTTGTGACAAATTTTTTTAGTCTTAAAGTCCAAATGTGAACCATTTTCACTACCAAAATATTGTTTAGAAGAATGTCCAATTACAGATTAGGAAGACATAAACTATCAAGGTCCAGTGATTTAGTCACAAGCGTGTCAGTTGTCACGTTTCATTCCGAAAGTAAAAGCGGTACAGGGTATGTTGTTGTTGTTGTAAATCTACACTTGCCTCATGGTGGGACACCCTAGTTCAAGTTTCAAGTTTCCTAAGTTCCCTAGTTCCAAGTTCCCAAGTTTCAAGTTCCAGCTCCGTAGTTCCAAGCTCCAGTTCCAACAAGCTCCAGTTCCCCCAAGCTTTGCCTCCTAAGTTCAAAAGCTACAGTTCAAAAGCTCTCAGACCCAAAGCTCCCAGATATGATACACATCTGGTTGTTTAAGAGGCATAACACATATGCCATTGTCAATCAGCCCTTTTTATAATGTTACTTATTATAATTTTACTGTCTAGCCTCTTCAACACATGTTTTGAATTGTTGTGGAGCTCACTGATTATAGATTACAGATTAAATAAGCCGCATCTAACACCTAATAGAACCAATTTTTTTGGGGGATTACAAGTTTCTGAAAACATCCTTCAGGATAGCACAGATCGGCCATGGAAAATAACTTTAAATGGAAGAAAGTCCTGTCCATCCTCTGTAGAGGAACTTAGATTACACACTTCCATCTTATAATTTTACAATCGATCAGTTTCTTTTGTCGTGAAACTTCGCTGAGATAGCTATGAGGTCACAGAAAGTGACCAGCCTTCTCTCTCAAATTCAAATGCCCATCTTGTCAGATTTTTGGAAGTTCGGAAGACCATGAATACGCGTCAGGATAGCTGTGGGATCAGGGAAAGTGAGAAGTAAAGGGGGTACATTACCATGCCTTTATGCAGAAATAATTGGATGATTTACTAAATATTCTGTTGAAACAGAACTTTTTGAGCTATGTGTGTACTAACAAATGTAATATCGTGGTATGATTGGACTGGGGCTATTCGGTATTGCCGATGATACGCGACTAATCTTTCTTTTACAAACATGACAAATGCGACCGGTCATTAGATTTCTTGTATTCATCATATACCCATCTTGTTCCCCTGATGATTCCGACTGTCGCATTGACCCTCTTGATCACCAGATACCCCATATAAATCGAATTACCGCAGTCCACTTACACATCAGCAGCCAGAATTAGAGGTATGTATGAAGAGCTATGAATGGACGGCAGTTAGTTTCATTTCAAAGATTTCTCAGTTATGTAATTCATATAATCGTCAGCACTGTTTCGATTTTTTACCCCTTGTTCAAAATTTGGCCGAAGGATAGTGTTGTCGTCATATATGTTCGTCCGTCCGTCCATCACACCTTTCTTGTTACCCAGATATCTTTAGAATGACTTACCCTAGGCACACCTTAACTTGCAGTGCACACCCATATGCTCGTGAACCAGAACCCTATTGGTTGGAAACTATGGCGGCTATCTTTAATCTATGCGAGACCATCATAGCTTTCTCATTACCAAGATATGGTTAGAACGACTTAACCTAGGCACACCAGTGCACATCCATATGCTCGTGACCCAGAACCCGACTGAATCAGGAACAGATTAATTGGAAACCTTAATTTATGCGAAACCGTTAATCTTGTGTATCACGGGTATCTTTTCGCCGTTCAATGTGAAACTTGGTATAGATTATCAATGCATCAAGAAACTTTGAAGGAATGACCAAATCAGTTTCCCTGATTCGGTGGAAACCTTGGTGGCCATCTTTAATTTATGCAAAATCTCAAATGATATATATCTCTAATACCATTGAAGTGTTCTATATGAAACTTGGTATACAGCGTCGATGTATCACGAGAGTCGCAATGAATAACCACATCAGTTCCTCTGAGTGGTGGGAAGGATGAACGGCCAGCTTTAATTTATGCAAAATCATCAATTATCTCTATCTCTGATGACGTTTAAGTGCTCGATGTAAAATGTGGTATACATGTACATCATCGATGCATCAAGAGACTTACGATAAATGACAGTTCTGGTTTCTGTGATTGGGCGGAAACCTTGGTGGCCATCTTTAATTTATGCAAAATCTTTAATGATGTATATCTCTGATACCATTTCAGTGTTCTATACGAAACTTGGTATATAGCATCGATGTATCAAGAGACTTGCAGTGAATAACCACATCAGCTCCTCTGAGTGGCTGGAAGGATGGGCGGCCATCTCTAATTTGTGCGAAATCATGAATGATCTCTATCATTGATAGTGATACTCTGATCTCGATGTAAAATTTGGTATACATCATCGATGCATCAAGAGACTTACGATGAATGACATATCTGGTTTCTTTGATTGGGCGGAAATCTTGGCGGCCGCCTTTAGAGTCAGGGAAACTTACTTTGATAAGTTTGTGCTTCCGCCTGTTTGGCGGTAGACATTTGGTAAGCAGGCCGAACAAGTTTAATGACTTCAACGACCGAATCTCGCCGAAAAGTAAGAAAGACAACCCCTCATAGAGAAAATCAAAACAATGCCAACGAATGATAATATGAATCACAGACTTGCGACATCTTTGAAATGAAACGAAATGTAATGATTTTGGAAGATAATAATTTTATTCGAATTAAATGTTGTCAACAGGATTGGGCGGTGATTGAAATTTCACTGGCAGTATCACTGAATTATTATAGGGTTTACTATAGGTTATGACTGATTTGTTCAACACTCTAAGGCCGAATGCGCTTGACTGAATTTTCTTCGATAAATGTGATCAAATTACAGAAGACCATTGCGAGTATCTGTTATCTCTTATAGTCTTGTGCGTTCTTGGTGTTGAATACAAATAAAGCTGAAGGTAACAATCTTTCATGAATATTTCATCTATCAGAGAAAGTATGGGCATTTGTCCCGGGCTTAATGTCATATGATTGAACATAGATGAAGTCACTGAATAGCTCCAGTCCAACCGTCCACGACATGCTTACATAACTCAAAATGTTTTATTTATTCAGTAAATCATCCTATCATTGCTCCATAAGCGCATGGTAATGTACCTCCTCTACTCCCCGGATTCCATAGCTGCATGTAACCCCCCTGATCCCAAAAATCTTTTAGATTGCCTTTTTTATTCAAAGAGAGAAGGGGCTCAGTTCCTGTGGCCCATAGCTATTCTGGAGAGTTTCGTGACCTCTTGACCACAACTGGGTGGGTGAGTGAGTGAGTGAGTGAGTGAGTGAATAGGATTTAACGTCGTTTTCAACAATGTTTCAGTCATATCACGTGCCTATTTGTGCCAGAACAAGAAAGTGCTTACAGTCCCTATTATCCTGGACGCTGATCACACTTTGTTTTCAACAATGTTTTAGTCATATCACGTGCCAATTTATGCCAGAACATGAGAGTGCTTACAGTCCCTATTATCCTGGACACTGATCATGCCCAGCCAGTACAGCACCCTGTCACCCATCCAAGTATTGACCGGGCTCAACGTTGCTTAACTTCGGTAATCTGACGAGAACTGGTGTGCCCAAAGTGATACGCAGTCATATAAATGGAGAAAACAGTTAATATACAGCAAGATTGGAGCTGTGGAGCTTCAGAGCCAGGAGCTTGGTCGCTGGGCCTTTGAAGAATAGTTTTCCTGTAATATATGACACAGTCCCAGCAGTGGATGATTTCAAGTAATATATGGTGCTGATATAGCAATAGAGTAATGTTGACCTTTCTGTTTATCAAGGTGCTGGGGCAACTTGACATAAACTTGATATCTCATATGCAGTTTTGAAGCCTCCACAGGAGGGTGAGGCAGTATGCAATTTCACTCCACAAACTGATATATCCAGATTTAAATGGAGTAGATTATCTTGGGGAACTTGGAAAACAGAATGAACAGGAAGGGGAGATAACGTTTGTATTAAACACTAAGCATTTGCTATGATCATCTTGATCAAACACCATTGGAAATCATAATATCTCAAGGCAATGCTTGCCATTCAGACTATTTCTACTGATACATTCGAATAATTGAGATTTTGCATTCCACTGAATCAGGGAAACTGGTTTGGTCATTCCTTCGAAGTTTCTTGATGCATTGATAATCTATACCAAGTATCACACTGAACAGCGAAATGGTACCCGAGGTACACAAGATTAACGGTTTCGCATAAACCTGGCCTGGGGGGGCATTATGCCCCCCCCCCCACCAAACTTTCTGCACTATCTCCGGAACAGCAAAAAATGGAGAGCTGAAACTCCGTGACTTTATAGTTTATCTTATTGGGGTCATTCTGCATAAACCCCCCGAGCAGAGGATCATGGGTAAATTAAAGATGGCGCCACGTGGGGTACCACCAAATTTCTGCTTTTTCGCGATGAAAAGTGGGCAAAAACTATTTTATTTCATATCATATTAATATTTGCTAATTTTTCATGCAGTTTATGTGGAGAAATTGCAGAAATAAAAAATTTGGAAAATCTGACCGAAAAATCGACCAAAAATGCCGTTTTTGAAAATGACGTCACTGTGACATCATCAAAGCGGCCATCTTGGATTTTTTTACATTTCTGGTAGACCTTGACCCAAGGGTATAGTGTAATAAGTTTCAGCTCCCTAGCTCAAGGGGTAAGAAAAATAATTAGGGGGGCCATAGATAGCTGCAATAGTTTCAACCAATCGGGTCCAGATTCAATAGGGTTCTGGTTCACAAGCATAAGGGGGTGCACTGCAATTTTGGTGTGCCTAGGGTAAGCTGTTCTAAAGATATCTGGGTAACGAGAAAGGTGTGATGGACGGACGGATGGACGTATATGACGACAAGACTATCCTTCGGCCAAAATTTGGCCGAGGGGTAAAAAATCTAAACTTTGCTGACGATTAGATGAATCACATAACTGAGAAATCTTTAAAACGAAACTAATTGCCGTCCATTCATAGATACCTCTAATTTTGGCTGCTGATGTGTAAGTGAATCGTGGTAATTCGATATATATGGGGTATCTAGTGATCAAGAGGGTCAATGCAACAGTCCGAATCATCAGGGAAACAAGACGGGTATTTGATGAATACAAAAAGTCTGATCGGTCGCATTTGTGATGTTTGTAAGAGAAAGTTCAGTCGCGTATCATCGGCTTATTGTCGATGTGTTGACCGAATAGCCCCAGTCCAATCATACCACGATACTACATTTGTTAGTACACACATGGCTCAAAAAGTTCTGTTTCAACAGAATATTTAGCAAATCATCCAATTATTTCTGCATAAAGGCATGGTAATATACCCCCTCTACTCCTCACTTACTTTCCATGATCCCACAGCTATCCTGGCGCATATTCATGGTCTGCCGACATCCAACAATCTGATAAGATGGGCATTTGAATTTGAGAGAGAAGAAGGATGGTCACTTTCTGTGAGAGAAGTCTCAGGACAAATGAAACGGATCGATTGTAAAATTATAAGACGGAAGTGTGTAATCTAAGTTCCTCTACAGAGGATGGGCGGGACCTCCTTCCATTTAGAGTTATTTTCCATGGCCGATCTGTGCTATCCTGCAGGATGTTTTCACAAACTTCTAATCCTCCCAAAAAATTGGTTCCAGTAGGTGTTAGATGCGGTTTATTTAATCTGTAATCTATAATCAGTGAGCTCCACATCAAAGAGGCTAGACAGTAACATTATAATAAGTAACATTATAATAAGGGCTGATTGACGATGGCATATGTGTTATGCTGGGAGCTTTTGAACTGTAGCTTTTGAACTTTGGAGGCGAAGCTTGGGGGAACTGGAGCTTGTTGGAACTGGAGCTTGGAACTACGGAGCTGGAACTTGGAACTTGGGAACTTGGAACTAGGGAACTCAGGAAACTTGAAACTTGAACTAGGGTGTCCCCCTCATGGCGGAGTTCTGTGCTATTTGCACAGTTACTCTGGGCGCAATAAGCTCTTGTATATTACTTCATATCCTTTTGATTTATACTGGTCTCAGTTTTATTGAGTTCTGGTCAACAACTCTTCAAATGCCAGTCTCAAAAAACATCATTTGCAGAGATCCATCACAAAGAGAGCACATGGTTATATACAAATTCACCAAATTGTGGATTTGAGAAAGATCCGGAAGCGGACCATGAGAAAAATCAGCGAGCTGACTTCGCAAGCAGTTTCTTCAGTCAGTGTTTTTACTCATTTATAAATCTAAAATGTCAATTATCATCAGCTACCAAAGAAACCATAACTTAAAGGATTTTTACCAATATTTTTTTTCTCTGGAATATGTGTCAGAAGAGTTAGTACTTAACTAAGAAAACTTTTTTAAAAAAATTCCTCGTCCCCTGTGGGCGTATTTGAGCATTTTTGGCAGCTCTATTTAGCTCTCAGTCAGATATGCATATTTGTGGAATGAAAGCGAGGCCGCCAATCTGTGACGTCACAGACGCGATAGCTCACTAATGACCGGTACCAATTTAGTATGGATTATACTGGGAGAGATTTCTTTTAGTGGCATTTAGAAGTTGGGAAGTAGATAAATAAACAAATTGCTTATGGATAACAACTTCTAGTTTATTCAGGACGACGTTTCAATACAGGTAGGGGCCTACTAGTATCGTTCTGAAGTCAATGACATCAATAAATAAATAAATAAGCAGTATATATTCATCCCCAGCGCATATGGCCTACTGATCCAGGAACCCCACCGTGCCGTGAACCCACCTTGTTAATTAATCCAGCCATCTCCACAAGCCTAACTCTGTCCTATTAAATATTTCTCACCTTGTATAATACTATTGTTATCATACTGTTGACATTTACTCAGGGAACTGTATGTATACTGCTTATTTATTTATTTTATTCTTCAACCTAAGCAAAAACTGACCAACGAACTCGTACGAACTTCTCTTCTATTTGTGTCTCATTCCGCTATCTCCTTGTTATTTATCCATTTATTTATTTACTTATTTATTCATTTGTTTATTTATTTATTATTTTTTGTTTTAAAATATAGCGCTTGTAAACACCACAAATAAGAAATGTAACATGGAATTAAAATAAAACATTGAGTTGATGGGCCGCAACCGTATTGGAAGCGGCCCTTAAACTGCAATTTCAATCAATTTTATTCTTCACAATTCGACTCGAGAATAATACCGCCTTATAAATAGCAGTGTAAAAGCAGGTAGGCCTGGACTAACAAATTATTTCGATCATTGTCTAAATATTTATTCATTCTATGCAAGGAGCCTATATATAACGTCCGGCATAGATAATAAATAACATACCAGTATGTGTTTACAAGTCAACCTTGTTCCGTGTGTGACGGTTCGTCTGTTTCAGATTCGCTGTCCCTCTGTTCCACCTCATTTCGGTCGTTTGGTACGGGTTCAAACTGATACAGCAGAACGTCCATTTATGTCCTCTGTATATAGATCATCATTTCTGGCATATTCCTCCATGGTTTCGAATTGTTTTCGATTAATTATACAGCAATATGCGCGATGGAGTAATCGCAAATCCACAGCTTAATATATAGCTCAGACAGCTGCCCGCAGGAGACGGTCGCTTTTCTGATGTCACCGGGTCACGTGACGCCTAAGCTCATTAACGGGTTAACTGGAGGAAATTGAGCCACAGGTCTTTAACTAAACAGGCTTTAATACGCCCACAGGGGACAAGAAATTTTTTTTTAACAAATTTCTTAGTTAAGTGCTAACTCTTCTGACCCATATTCCAGAGACAAAAAAATATTGAAAAAAATCCTTTAAGAAAAACCTAATAAACACAGAACTACAAAAGTGATGAATTCTCATTTTACCGATAATAAAAAATGTTTACCTGGCTTCTGGAGCCTAATTTGGCAGTATAATTTGGAGTCACTCGCCTAACCCTTACAAAAAAATCTTATAGGATCCTATAAGATTCTGAAAAATCCTATAAGATTCTGAGAAAATCTTATAAGATTCTAAGAAATCCTATAAGATTAAAAAAATCCTATAAGATTCTGAAAAGTCTTATAAGATTCTAAAAAAAATCCTATAAGATTCTAAAAAATCCTACTGGATTTAATAGGATAGAAATATAATAATCCTATTGGATTTAATATGACACTCCATAGGATCAATTGTATTAATGATATTAAGAAGAGTGGAAATTGATCCCGCTCAAGTATTTTAGTGAATTATTTCACACAAATTAAATGTGTTTCACTGAAGTAATTGAATGTAATTTCACTCAAACATTATTTTGCCCACCACTTCAGCGATTTATTGACTTAATAAGCAAAATCCACCCAACTTGATACTGGACTTCATTCAACTTGAGTGGGATCAATTTCCACTCTTCTTGGGAAAAAATAATTTAATGTTTTTAGAGAGTGATGTTTATGCGGTCTTCAGTCAAGACAAATATATCTAAAATGCGTTTTTGCTTAATCAGGACAGATCTGTAAATACCAACAACACAAGTAGTATTTTGGACCCTATATGATCCAGATCTTATAGGATTTGCAATTTTATATGATCATATATACGATTCAATATCAGTTCACAACACCCAAGTAATGTTCTCCATATTTGGCTGCTCGCAGTTGGAGAGAGAGATTTTGTACCACAAATCTCCAATCTGCTGCTCATGAGGCATCAAATATCAATTTTGATAGTTTCATATGAAATTCACTATTAATCTTCATCTGAAATTTATTAAAATTGGAATAAATCTATGAAGTTTTGAATATTTGATGGTTTGGAATTAAAGTTTTATTTAAAATTGAATTAAGGATGTCCGTAATTAACTCTTCGAATAATGTGTGTTGCTGCATTCATAATTGTGTAATATGAGGAATATAGGTCGGTGTGCATTGTTTAGCTGTTGACACTGTTAAAAAGACGGACCCATGCTCCATTTGATAACCTAGAAAACAAAGGGAATAGCCCAGGTTTTGAATCCTATTCACAAAAATATTGCATAAATAGTATTTAACTTTTTCCTATATTCTAACTGTTTGGAGACAATCACAATGTCTTTCAACATTTATCAAATTGGATGAATGTTGCTGCACAAAATTCTCAGCTAGAAGACTTTTAAAGGAAATCCCTGTCGCTTAATCTAACTCAAACTGACAAAAACTGCTGCCAAGAAAAAATCACCAGCAGACATCCCTTAAACCTTGATTGTCATCATTTCATTATGAAATATGTTTTGTTATCATTCAACTACTTGAAGATTCTCATGAATGAATAAACTTCTGATCAGTTCAAATGGTTTCCCAATCTAAATGGTATTTACAAAATCTCTCCACTTCAAATGGAGGGGAGATAACTCTGCTTGTTCACACTAGGTGGCGCTGCACAGAGACAAAGATTTTTATTGCAGTTATTTTATTAATAGCTGACTGATTTGAGGGCAGTAAAAGTCATATTTCCGATTATATATGGCTGATGGAACGGACTCAGATTGATGGTAAGTACCTTTTGCAAATTGTAGGCTAAATTAGCATTCTAACGTCTCCATTTGTGAAGTCTGGAATATGTTGGACTAGTTTAAAATATATTTCAGTTATATAAGTAACTTTGTCAGGTTTGTATATTACACTGTAAATACAACAACCAAAACATTATACTGCCTTGGAAAGATTTATTTATCTCACCGATTTATGAAAGAAAGGGCTTGTTGGTTGATTTTCTCGTTTTCTCTAATCTCATGGGTAGGATAGTTAGGCATGTACTTTTATTAAGCGGTAAAGCCCAGTGTAATTAACCTTAGATATAAAATGCTGTCTAACATATATTTCAATAGCTGAACAGACATGTATATTTTGTTAATTAAAATAACCGGTCAACCTCACAAGAATAGACCATAAATAAATAAACAAATTGCTTATGGATAACAACTTCTAGTTTATTCAGGACGACGTTTCGATACAGGTACTAGTATCGTTCTCAAGTCAATTGACTTGAGAACGATACTAGTACCTGTATCGAAACGTCGTCCTGAATAAACTAGAAGTTGTTATCCATAAGCAATTTGTTTATTTATCTACTTCTCAACTTCTAAATGCCACTTAAAGAAACCAAGAATAGACCAGTTTGTCTTAGTGGTCCATTGTGTAAGGGATTAACCATGCTGGGTGACTCTTTGCACAGTTCAATGTGAGAAACCCAGAAGGGGGTGTTTTTACAATCTCATTGTGTCATTTCCTGTACTGGTATACCTTCTACCGTCAATAGTCAAGCCATTTCAGATGTTTACATGACAAAATTGGCATAACATATGAATGAATTGATAACAGCTGATTTGTGATTCTTTGAAGTCCTGGCTTTTATTTCATACTGTCGGTTTCACAGTCTGAGCTTCCTGTCCTGTCAAATTGCATCTCTCCTCACCCCACCATAATGAACAGTTTATCAATGATGTTTTTATTATGACGTTCACAGCTTCACTGTGGACTCTGGCGAAGGAATACAAATACACTTAGAACACAGCTTTGCCCAGTTCCGGGTAGGCCTAATGTACCAGTGGTGTGTACTATTCCTGACAACCCGAACTTTGGATGCTTTAATTTGTCGAGCTAAGGGCTGATCTATATGATGCTACAAATTGTGGTTAGTATCGTCCATTAATTGTTCACTCAATATTCAACACTCCATCGTATTCCTCTTACATATCAATATAAACGTAAATTGGTATTGTTGCCTAAACTTTAATACGTGTTGTACCCCATTTATGTACTTTTCAATTGTGATGGTGGGGGGGGGGGGGTTATCATGTACTGTACATTCTTTCATACACATTATCTGAACGAAATCAAATGTCATTTATTAGAATTTCCAGGTTGTTTGGTTACGCATTGCATTGCATTTTCACATTGCTTATTTCAATATTTAAAGTTAGTACACAATTGATTTGAAAATTGTTGAGTTTATTTTCGAAATAAATCGCGATATGATATGGTAATAATTGTTTTCCCCACAGGAGATCAGAGAGCCTACAAAGAAGATGAGCAAGACAGTTTGTGATGCCCGGAAGAATGAGCCAAACAACATCCTCGAGAAGTTAAAAAAGCAGCGACAAGGAAACCTTCCAGTGGCACCTGTTTATGACGAGTCAGATGATGTAAGTATAAATTCAACTATCATGACTATTCAGCTAAATCCCTAGGCTATTATCAAATAATTAATTATTTTGACCATTGAGAAGATTTCTCATTAATTGTCTCATCTATATTTACTGGTAAGATTTTAAATTTGTTTTTTTGCAAGTTTGCTAACCATTAAAATGCATATTAAATGACACTGACTTTTAATGGGTAACAAGCGATCACTTGTAAATAATCATTTAATGTAATTAATCTTAGTAAATAATAATTCAATGAGATTTGATCCTTTGTCAGCATGATTCTGCAATTTATGACTATTAACATTCTGACTGAATATTATCAATCCAATTGTCAGTACACATTTTGTATCTTTTATTTCATCCGAGAAAGATGACCATGGACCTAATGAGTGCATTGTTCATGAGGAATGAAATGGCCTCCCATACTTTGACAGGGATGAAACCCAATGTGACAGGAGAGGTAGAGGCTAAGCCTGCAATTGACCAAGAAAATATCAGGCCATCCAAGGTAAAAACTTTTCTTCATAAATATTCCAAACATCTGATAATTAATCCCAAGTTCAATGACCATGTTTTTGATAGCTTATAGTTTGAAATGTTGTGATTGAATATATTGAAATTCAGTGGCTAACTGCAAATTATTTCATTCTCTTACAGACTGCTGCCTGAAGAAATTCCCAAGTTCCGTGAAAGTCATTCGGGAAGCAATGAAGTCGAAACTCAATGGCGAGCAGAAATTGTACGGAAAACTGATGGAGAGATTATGATGCCCTCATATGTTCCTCTGTTTATATCTCAAAAGTGCACATGTACATAATAAAGAAATATTTATTATATGTATTTGTTTGTTCTTCTTTCTATGCATTAGTTATTTACCAGATTATCTTTAACATAGCTGTGCTACATCCAAAACAAGCAATGTTTATGCTAATACATTTTCTGATGTATTTACTATTTTACAGCACAGGGGCATTTTGTATTTCATGGAGTTACTATAAAAGATTACCTATATCACTCATCCAAATATTCCTATAGAAACTTCATATCCTGTAGATTTCTAAGAATCCATTCCATAACTAAATTTTATAGGATCCTACAAGATTTTTATCCTATTAAAAAATCCTATAGGATTTTAATCTTATAGGATCCTAATTTCTAGGATCCTATTAAAAAATCCTATAGGATTTCAATCTTATAGGATTTTAATCTTATAGGATCCTATTAAAAAATCTTATAGGATTTTGGGCCAAAATCTTATAGGATCCTATACGATTTTATCTTATAGGATCCTATAAGATTTTTTTGTAAGGGAAACATTTTCCAAGGAGAGTGACGGTCACTCGCCTTACAGCTTTTTGAGGCGAGTGATGGTTAGCTCTCCTGCATTTTCCTCACAGCCAGCACAGGTACCCCAAGGTGGCATACCCACCCCTCATATTTTTTTTATTTTTTTTTATATTTTTTCTAATTTTTCTAGATTTTTTTTGAATTTGCTAAACCAAAAACCTTATCATTTCCAGGCAGGGGACACCGACGACATCCTCTTTCCCCCCTCAGAATATCTCCCCTTTACTTCGTAAGGGGAGAAAAAAATAGAGATTTTCAATCAATGATGTTGACATATATATATCTACAACACTGGTATCTTACATATTGTGAGCAAATATCAAGTAGCCATCAAAGATATTTACTGAATATATGATCAGTTTAACCTTTTTTTTTACAGATTTTGAAATAGAAAGCTATTTCAATCAAATATTAATGGACCTTTACTGTAACACTGATTATTTAGATGTTTTTCCAATTTGCTCCACAGACCAGTGAAAACAGGATATATACTTGAAATTCGAATTGACCAATCAAGTGCTTTCATACTGTAAAGCATGCCTTGATGCAATGATGGAGATTCCATAAACTAGAGCCCATAGGCTATTATATATGTATCTATGTCTAACATGACTTGATGTAATGATGGAGATTCTATAACAAATCCATTGAATTCAGGGACAGAGAGCATGCTTCTGTGACTGTTGACATGAATAATGAAATGCATGGATATCATACTTTCTGATCAGAGGATTATCTTTATCATTCAGATGTTCACCAGCCTATAAGCTGTCCCTGTCCAGGCTTTAACTGTGCCAAGGGTCACACATTTTCCCCATCTGTCTAGCAGGTTGAATTGTCCCTAATCTAGGATACACTCTGAATATATCTTCCTAGCTTACTATTACATCGGCATATATACATGCATACTTAACAAAGCTCAAATGTTCTTCCCCGAGTGCATCCTTGCAACATGTTGTTGTTCTGGTTAACAGCTATCCGCCATAGTCATACCACAGAAAATATTTATTTCTCCTTTTCTTACAAACAAATACTTTCAAGGAAAATCAGCCATTTGTTTGAAAACCATAAATTAGACAACTTTTACGTCTGCATGTC
Organism: Hanleya hanleyi; assembly: GCA_036873755.1. Lineage (NCBI taxonomy): Eukaryota > Metazoa > Mollusca > Polyplacophora > Lepidopleurida > Hanleyidae > Hanleya > Hanleya hanleyi. The sequence goes on along the minus strand of JAVTVY010037949.1, from coordinate 144,469 downwards.
ATACGAAAACGACAGTGCAAGCTGTCATTGTTTAGAGCACCTGGTGTTGGTCTCAGTCAATGGGACCTGAAATAATTCTTCCAAAGCTTATACGCTCCCAACTTTGTCACATCATTTGTTTTGTCATTATTTAATTAGTTGAATGGTTTAAATACTTTGATAACTCGCCTAGACCACACAAGCTGTCAGTTGTTTTTACTAGCACGGTTCATCTCGGAGAGGGCCCCCCAAGATTGATGCATTCAAATAAGAGATCTCACTGTGAAAGTTGCATCATACAGTGGAAGCCGACCGCACAAACCACACCTTTTACATATACTTTTACTGGACCTTTGCCTATCCACAAAAGATACATCCAGCGAAAATGCTTGGAAAACCACGAAAAATAATTCCAGTGAAACGGTATGGCATCTACAGTAGTTGCATATCAAATTTATTAGAATGGGAAGTTGATGCAATGATACAACATGATCATAAATTTCTCCTAGGTCAAATTTATCCGACTGACTTACCAAATTTCGAAAGCAAACTCTAGGGAGCGATTAAATGTCCCTAGGCTGAATGAATTAATTGGCAGGAGGAACAATTCGGCAGTTACACCAAGCAGATGAGTGTCAAGATATATTACCTGTCGTTGTATGTATCTGTGGATTGGTTTGGTCAGGGTCTGGAGATTGACGCCTTCGAGATTCATCGCGGTCTTCAGTGCGGCTCCTTTCTGTCTCAATACGGCGCTTCTCTTCTGCCTCAATACGGCGCCTCTCTGCTTCAATATGTTCGTCACCATCAATGTCTTCAGTGTTGTGTCCAATCGGCTGATTCTCATCTATGTCATGTCTATCAGACTGACCTGGCGCGGCCCTGTGCCCCTCGCATGTTCTCAAACAATCTTCTCGACTCTCAAACTGGTTACCAGCATCATTACAGCCTCCGTACCAGAATCTGTCACACTCCGTTTTCTCAAAGTTATAATACCATTTAACAGTAGGCTCTTCTACGCAGCTTCTTTCGTCTTTTGGGAGTGAACATATGTCTGCACCTAGTCAATATTAAAACAGACAGACATACATGATTCTTGTAACTAACGAGAATGAATATATCATTGTATATTGGCCAAGAGTCTAAAATGTCAATGGCTCTACACATGGCAATGATCTGCACACTAAGACAATGTCTATATGCAGGACAAATTGTCTGCTCTAGGCATTACCTATGTAATTAATGTCTTTCTGATTGACTACTGAGAAGCTCACAGAAATACTTAATAGTGCTTGAAAATAACAAATGTTTCAATCAAATGGTTATACTCTCTGAAATGTCTGAATGCAGAAACATACGGTCTGGTTGTCGACGTCTGGGATCTTCTGGTTGTCTGTGTCTGGGATCTTCTGCTTGTCTAGTATCTTCTGGTTCTCGACGTCTGGGATCTTCTGGTTGTATGGGATCTTCTGGTTCTCGACGTCTGGGATCTTCTGGTTGATGCATGGGGGTTTCAGGAGTAACTTCAGGCTGGACAGTAACCATGGCTTCTTCGGCAGGTTCAGCTTTAACACCGCGGGCATGTTCATAACACTTTGTCCAACAGGATTCTTGTGACTCAAAATTGTTGCTGATCTCGTCACAGCCTCCGTGCCAAAACTCTTGACACTGACCAACAGTCTTATTAAAGAACCATCGCTGAACCCATTCTGTACACAAGCGATCATCCACAGCCAGCAGACATACATCACCTAAACAAAATATCATCATGCAACCATTCAGCATGAAAGGTTCTAAATACCTTTGGACACTTTACATGAAAACATACACTGAAGCTGTGTAAACAACAAGTTGATATTACTGAAGCTGTGTAAACAACAAGTTGATATTTCTTTCTATGAAAAAATGACATCAAATTGAAGTTTTTTAAAACAATAAAACAGATTCGGTGAAAACATATTGAAGCCGTAACCTCTGATCCGTGACATCAGAGTCTGATTACGATAACATCATAAAATATCGACTAGTCCATCGTGTCGGACATCCTATTGTGACATGTGTTGCACAACAATTGCGTATGACGACATTATCAGGACGTCAAGAAGGGCATTACGATTTAGCTTTGTGATGTTGTTGGCGTTACAATGGAAATGTCGACAAAAAAGTCGCTATCATTGCTGGCTACGAACAATAGTAATCAGACTCCGACATGGTCAGTAGGTCACGGCCTTCACCGTTTTCAAACAGGCTTGATAATGGAGGTATTCAAGTTCATTTTTCAAAAACTTCGACCATTCCCAGAAACAGTAAATTGCTATTAAATGTCGAATATAAACCTCTTACAACAATTTAGCATGAAAATTATGGGGTGTGGGGACCATTTGGCAGAACATTTAATCTCTTAGTTTTACATGCACTTTTTTTTTAAATTTGACGACCGACATGACCGAGAAAGGCTATTTATTATATTTTCCAGGCATACTACATATACCCATCTTTTTTGGCAAAACGATGCAGTGGTTTTATAAAATTTGCATGAAGACCAACAATGTTTTTTGAGTACCTTGAAGAGTGTCTTCAACAACACTACTTCCTTCAAATAAACAAGACGTCAAACAATGCTTGGACTCTATATTGTTTCAAGAACATTATGTTGGCAAAACTTTGAGAGAGAAATGTGTAGAGACGAGTATATTTTTTTAATTACTATTAATATTTATTTATTTTTTACTGTAGGCGATGAAATAGTTTGACGCCCTGCTAAAAAAGTGATGTGGCGGGGCCTATGAAACTAGGAATTTATTTTATTTGGCCTTAGGTGTACAAGTTGTACAAGTAACTATCACTTTAACACTCAAGAAGTATTCCATAAATTACGTTAGATCTCAAAATATTAAATAAATTTCACACACAAAATTTAGGTAGGAGTTAGGATTTGAATCTTCCCTGAAAAATCAGTTTGATGAACAGTGTAAAATCATGCAGACATGTTGGTAGAGTTCAAACAATATTTACGCGAGGCTGCGATCAACATTATGCCTTCATAAATATTCTTGTATACTGGGTTGCTTAGCAACTAAATTTTCAAAATTTTATATTTCTCAGAGGATTGCCACAACGCATAAAAGAAATGTTCATGGATTTTTTCTGTCCTAATAACATAAACGACCGCTTGTTTCGTGACTTCTATTGTATGAAATATATTTGAGATTAGTGAAATCTTCAGGCAAAGGCAAACCAAAATGTGTCCATCCCATCTGCATGTGTTACTTTTGTGCATGAATACATGACCAGGCCTTGCCATGAAAAAATTTCAGGTGAGCACTTAATTAGGTTATACATGAGACTAGCTGAGCATTTTGGCTGAGCTCTACACGTATGTCAAACAGTGTAAACGTGGAGTCTCAACTTAATTTTAGGTGAGAAACCGATGTCTACTGCCTACTGTGACGCGAGAAAGGAAAGGAAGAGAAAATTCATGATTTTTCCATAAAATTCACAACTTTAAAAGACAATTCCATATTTCAACATTCCCTGGTGAATGCTAGAGCAAGACTGCGTATTGAAACCACACCTGAATCGGGATCATCACCGAGCGGTGTCAGCCTGGTTCTGGGATCATGTCGTCGGGGTTGGACCCTCCCAGCTGTACACTTGCGTAAACACTCCTGTCTGCTGTGGTAGTTGTTGGCATTCCCCTGACAGCCACCGTATACAAACATTCGACAGTCTCGTAAGTCGCGGTCATAATGCCATCGTTGTACTACGGCTCTACAGGGACCTTTGTCAGCAGGTAAATTACAGGTACCTGATGAAAACAGAACAGGTGCAGATTAACATAAGTTGAGGTAATCACCTCTAATAATTCAATCCCCCTATCAAGTCACTCTCATTTTGAGGACAAAATTCAGTCATTGATTCTAATAAATTTGATCACCCTCTAAAATCATTTAAAAGATGAACAAATAATGAATTATTGAATGTCTCAATGACTGTACAGAGGATATATAAGACAGACATGTATGCTCATTGCTTTACCATTAATACAAAACTATTATCAGCAGAACAAAGCTGAATAATTTAACTGCCAAGTTATTCCAATCAATTAAGTAACTGATGTGGATGCATGCATTGTTCACTGAGTAAACATGAAACCCACGTGTGCTTGGAAACTGAACAGAAAACTCATTCAATTAGGGTTGTTTCGGGAACATAGGAAATTGATTACTGTAAGTCTGTGACCTTGTGGAAAAGGTGACCTGGTGATACAGGTTTGAAAGCCCATGAACAGGTATATGTCTGTTGCAAGTTTGGTAAGCAAACAAGAAATTGGTGACAGATTCGCTGACAAAAAGCCATAAGGGACCAGATTTTAGTGTCTGATTTGACAGGATTCTGGTTTATCAAGGTTCAAACTACCTTAAATTTAAGTATTGGTGCCATGGATAATGTTGGTATTTAGAGGTTGGTGACGGGATTCACAGGTTTCACTGTATATACATGTACATGAAAAAAAACAACTAAATCATCATGACTTTTGCCAATGGGTTTATGTAATAAATGAAGTGTTTATGTAATACATGGCATTGTGACTAACGTCACAGGACCTACGAAGTAGGGTTTGATATGATTTAAGTGTGTACTTGACCTAAGGCATGTTTTTGCCAATTTCAAGGTTTATACGGGTGGGGAAATCCTCCCGAGGGTAGTGCATAGGTTGAATAAGTGTAGCATCATGTAAGATCCCAGAATATATGGGAATTGGGGGATTCCATCCAACGATAACCATTCTCAGATGGTCTGAATCTCGAAACGTCGCTACACGATCAATAAATAATAAAAAATAATTATAAATCAAATTTGCATCACAATTTGGTCAGCTCAGAACTGGTAACAATCCCCTAATGCACGTTCAGGCCAAAAATCAAGGTTTTAATGTCAACAGTTCTCCTTATTTTGCCGACGAAAGGATTCGGATGGACTCATCGACTACTACACAATTTGCAAATGAGAGCCTACTTCGAAGGAAAATTAAGAGTACCAATACTTACGAGTGCTGTCATGTTGTGGGAGTCTATTATCTTTAAAATCTCTACGATGTGTGAGTCGGTTGTCATCTCGTCTGTCAGTTGTGACACCTTGACATGTTCTACGACATTCAATCTCAGTATCAAACACGTTGCCATCAGTGCGACATTGTCCATGCCAGAAATGCTCACATCGACCATTAGCAGGATTGTACCGATATTTACCTGTCCACTTGCCGCACAACCGCTCATCAGTTGACTGAAGGCAGACTGTGAATGAAACAAGAGGTTAAAAAAAACATGCACAGAAGAAATCTAGTGAAGAAATAGCAGGTTTCTTTTATTCAAGTTAATATGTACTCTTTTTGAATGAAAACTTTGTGAAGCAAGCCCTAAGAGATGGGCCAAAGAGATGGGTAAGAAAACCACCTACTTTGTGCTGTGGAGAAGATATCATATAACTCAATGAGTAACAAATTCTCATGATTACAAATATTGATAAGTATCTAAGAACAATGATCGCTTGATATACAGTGGCTGGGTATTGAGCTGACCACAGATCAAATTTAATCCTTGTTAACAGCTGGAGTAGCAAAGTCATGCAATTGGCAGGAAACAAGTAAGGCGGGGAACTGTTTAGCTGCTGAACAGTTGTTATAGTTATGTATTAGATAATTGCATGTATTCTAATATTAAAGGAATGCTTCATTCAATTCAAATACTTTTCTGTCGTGAAGGTGTGTACTTATAAATAAAGTGTGACAATGATTTTTTGATAGTGAAGACCGGAAAGTATTATTTTATTCATTTCTCTGTCTTATTCCCAAGCATCTGGGTGCCGCCATTGTTGTAATTTGGGTGTTCCGAGCACCAAATAACATCACACAATTGTCGCATAGAATTCTACATCACGTCAAAGATTAAGGCCTCCGGGTCGTCATAATGAAAAGAAAAGAAAACAGATAGAATATCCCCCCCCCCCCCTCGCCATTAGGCGATTTTTTTTAAATTAGCGTAGGGAATGATGCTCTGTCAGAGCAGTTGAGAAGTAAATGTTTGTAGTCCTAAATAAGACAGGAAACTGGATAAGAAACACAAATTTGAAGTGAGAAAGGTCAAGATCAGAGATTTGTTAGAATGCAAGAATCATATCAGGCATCACTATATATCACTATATCAGGCATGGATATATTTATTTGGCATTCAACTTCAAGGTACCTCATCTGAAGAGAGACTGAGAGTACATAATAATAATCAATGAACAATAAAGCACACACGAACAAAATAAACAATTGGTTATAGGTTACTGAATTTAAAACACAACGATTTTATTATCGATTTCTTCAGTAATAACAGATAATAGGCCGGGTCATTGTTGTGTTTAAATTTAGTAATTTCTCTCATAAAATCCAGTCATTTTTTATTTCTTTTTGAGGTAGAACATTTTTTAACTAATGTCAGACTGAACTGAAGAAATGATGCAATGTTGTATAGGCTGGATATATAAAACGTGCAGTATAATATGTCTTCAATCTCAACGAAATTCCAAGACCAGCAAATGAGTGAAAACGGATACCATCGGAATGTGTGTCAACATTACAATGTAAATTAGGCTAAAAATAGATTACTCAGGAATCTCCAGTTTAATGCTGGATTCAAGTGTACTGTTAAACTAGCCATATTATAGATATCTCATAGTACATGTAGATCTAATAGACTGATTACGACGTACGAGCGATAGATATAATTAAAATATTTTTTGGAAGCTGACGTTTTAGAACAACAACAACGACCACCGAAAGCCAACAAAAGATTTACCTTCATTGGACCTCTGACGCTTCTGTGAGAAGAAGTTTTTCAAAGTTGCTTGGCGCTTCATGACATTGATTTATATAATACATGTCAAGTGATATTCGTGGCTCGGTAAAACTTTGTAGCAGACGAAATAACAACCTCCATTCTCCGATCAAATGATTTGCTTCCTTCATGCATCGTGGCATATGCAGCTCGCCTGACGCGAGATTCTGGGATTTCGGTAGCCTTTCGCAATACCACCGGCTAACAGTGACCAGCATGATCACGAGGGTTCCCGAATATTTCCAACAATTTATGGCAGATGTTCGGGAAGCGTGGCGTGGACTATTAAGGAAAACATGGCGGAGCTACCTGGAAACGTATAATGCCGACATATTTTGGCAAGTACCATTAAAGTTACTGATATTTTCGAGAGCTGGGCGCATCATTTTTTTTTTTTGCTTTAGTGCTGGGCGGCCGAAGTTAGTCCCAGGCGCTTAAAAGTCACAGTGAAGAATACAGCCAAGGGTTCCCGATGGGCATGACAGTGCACTCGAGTCATCAATAAATAATAAAAAATTAATTATAAATCAAATTTTCATCAGAATCCGATCAGCTCAGAACTTGCTGGTAACAATGCCCTAATGCACGTTCATGCCAAAAATCAAGGTTCTAATGTCAACGGTTCTCCTTATTTTGCCGACAAAAGGATTCGGATGGACTGACTGACTCATTACCGGACAATTTGCGATCTGTAGCCTACTTCGTAGGAACATTCCACTGCTGTATTGGACTGTAAATGGTATTAAAGTTTAACAATGGACAACTCGTGGTGAGAGTCGTGTTAGGCAAATCTGCAGATGATGCTCTAATCCTCAACACGACGTCATCAGTTCTAGCAGCCTCATTTTCGTGTGGGACCAGCTGTGGGAAATATGGCAGCACCCAGATGCTCGGGAATAAGACAAAAAAAAAAGAATAGAATAGTACTTTTCTCTCGTAATTGGCAAGAGATATTTGATACACCTTATTTTCAATTAAAAACCTTTACAATAGAAATGTATTTGAATTGAGTGAAGCATTCCTTTAAGAAAACACCCAATATTGATCAATGGAAATAACGTTCAATCTCCGGCTCTCGGCCAAGGTCATGGTCACTTGCAGTTTTTTATGTATAAACAGTTTGAAAAGGACATAATCGATACATTTAGCAGCCTATTTAAGGATGCTTTCTTGCATCCAATATACTGATGGATGGATGCTGCATCAATGTGGAAATTCAAGCGGAGTTCCACAACATCCAAGTCATCACCTGACTGAGATCGTTCCCCCGTCCGAGGTCGTTCCTCCGTCCGAGGTCGTTCCCTTGTTCGAGGTCGTTCCCTTGTTCGAGGTCGTTCCCTCTCCCGCCACCTGTCAGTGGGGAGGGTGTTGGACATACACTGTCTAACACATGCATCCCTGCTCTGGAAATTGTTCTTGTTTCCACCACAGCCGCCATAGTTGAATGTAAAACAGTCTCCCTCCAGATAGTGATAATACCACCTTTTCTCCAATGCGCGGCAGTCTCCCGGATCAGCATCCTGACTACAGACATCTGCCAATCAAACACAGGGGGAGGGTCGACACAAGGTCATACATGATCAGCAATATTGGGATACAAACAATCATGCAACTATAACAGCAGCATAAGCTGAACACTTTAAAGCGCTTCTAGCATACATGTATAGCAGTGGGAAAAGCAATCAGTCTTGCAGCATGCTGGCTTGGTTCACAGCAACATAAAGTATCTAGATGTACATGTAAGCATCAACTTTGAAAATTCAGTGACCTTCTCATACTAACTATATTATTCACCTATGTCCCTGAAAATGTGAGACTTGCAAAATAAGACAAGAAGATAAACAGGTTCGAGATCGAGAACTACCTCTCGAAAATGGAGATAAATTAAAGATGAAAACCCGAGCGGTCCATGTCCCTAGCCATCTATAGACAGTATGGCAACATGAAAGATTTATAAAATGTTGCATTTAAAATTGTACATTAAATGATGGGAACTGTTGTGTATTGGGTGTTTAAAGCATTTGTTATATTATCTACTTTCGAATTATTTGTCGTGCTAATTTCAGAAAAAACGCTTATGTTCGAATTATATGTTATGCTGATTTTCACGGGCGATCCAAAATGGCGGACCACTTCACCTACTCTTATACCGAATGTCAGTTGGTGAAATCGTTCTTAGTTCTTGCAGTCACAAGCTTAGAATGGCCGAATCTGGGGTCAAGGCCATGGTGGCCATATTGGATTATGTAGTTGGGTGAAAAACAATCCCAGCCATCATCTCACTCATATCAAACCACTGTCCAGACTGAAGTCAAACGGACAAATGGTTCAATAGGGGTCAAGGCCACAGCGGCCATATTGTATTACGCAGGTTACCGAAAAACAATCCCGACCATCCTCTCATTCATACCAACTCATTGTCCAAGTTTGATGTCAATTGTATAAAAAAAAATTGAGTTTATTGCAGAGACACAAGGAAAGTGGGACGGAATGACAGACAGAGCAAATCCCAAAGTCTCCCTCTGGTGTCCGGCTCGGAGAAAAAAGTAGTTTTTGCTTTTGAACATAACACTCTAAAATCTTCAGGGGAATTAACTTATATATTTTTATTTTTAATGGAGAACAAAACAGGCTGTCTATTATTATGCACATTAGATAGATGACAATTTGTTTCTTGAATGCCATCCGATGCGGATATATATGTTCATAGACACCTATGACGGATGTGTCTTAGTTTGATATGTTCTTCAATATATTGGGGAAAACGGCCTTTTTACCCCCATTTTAGAGAGCTGGTTCTCTCTAACCTTATCAGGTTTATCTCTGGAATTGATTGGTTAATGGACCAAACTTGACAAACAGATATTGGCACCCCCTACCTTAGAATCTGACTAGTAGTCCATGAGCCAGACCAGATATCAGTACCACCTGGGGTCTATATCCATAGATGCAAAAAAAAAAACTTTGAAAGCAATCCAGGACTCACAGCTTAATGGTAGTAATCACCTCTTAAAGATGGACACCCGAGTCCAATCTGAGGGACCAGAATTGGGGGTAGGGGAAATATAAAGTTGAATATCTTTGCAAGTAATGGTGATATATAGTGACATTTGGCCACACGAAATGTTGGTAATCTCATCCTCTAATATGTTGGTATCTGTTATATGCTAATATGTCAATTATGTAGGTCATCAGAGGTCAAAAGGTCACAAAATCTGACTCCTTTCTAAAACGTGACCACCTGTACCCTATAGCCCGTAGGGCATAGGGTACACCAGGGTGCGAGTGTACCAGGTATGGGTGTCCGCAGGGGTTAAAGGTCAATCGTCCTCCAAATCCCCTTTATCGCTCGTTAAGGCGCTGAGACGGACATTAAGGTGTAAAGATAAGGCGTTAAGGCGTTGAGACGGGACAACGGGCGTTGACGGCGTCACTGCATGTCGAAGCATTGGTGGCAATTCCATGAAAATCAGAGCTTCTGAGCTAGTTCACCAGGGCGTTGAAGCGTTAAGCTAAGCGTTGATGGGCGTTACTGTCTATAACAGCAAGTGTATTCCCAAAACACGCACAGTCGACGTTCAACTGTCAACATGGCTTATACTTGCTCTAAGTGCGAACGATACGATATGATGCGACACGAGAAAATATACATGAGATTGACGATTGTGATCAGGAAAACAGCCATGGCGATCTATGAACAGCAGGGTACGAATTATAAAATGTTAAGGGCAGCCATTTCAAGGCCACTTTGGCCTTGTTGGCATCTAATAACCTAGAATTTGCAAAGGGGCACCAAGGCAAACAGGGAGGGCATACAAAGCCATTGGCTTGTGCATGGCCTTGGGTGTATTTCGCGCCAGGGTGCGAATTACACCCAAGGCCATGCACAAGCCAATGGCTTTGTATGCCCTCCCTGTTTGCCTTGGTGCCCCTTTGCAAATTCTAGGTTATTAGATGCCAACAAGGCCAAAGTGGCTTTGAAATGGCTGCCCTGAACATTTTGTAATTCGTACCCTGGAACAGTATAGGCCCATTTCACGTCACGTAAGTAACATTTTCATTCCTTTTTTGAAGTTTGCTCACTCACCCAGACAAGAGGAAAAATACTTCACAGCTATAACCTCATAAGTATAAAGAGTAGTATCCTACCTTCTATATGAGAAATGTTACAACTCTTTTCATTCACTTGAGTAGTTCACAGAGCTTGATTTGTGCTCTGTCACGTAAGTAACGCAGAGAATTAGGCATTTTCTCCATTTTCTTCTTCTGATTAAAAAGCGTCTGATTTGATTGGGAAAATCTACCCAATTGATGATATATATTCTTGGTATGAGAGTGAACAAGCACACAATAGACATGTTTTTTGGCATATTTATTTTAAGTGCGTTCTAATAATTAATTAAGCAACACTGATAGTGTCACGTAAGTAACAAAAAAGTGTCACGTAAGTAACATATGACATAATGAAATGTTATGGTGAGGGTATTGCAGTAGTCCACATTGCTTCTCTGGATGTACCCGGAGGCATTATAGTAGACAGTAGAATTTAGTATGTATTGTACATTGTGGTAATGAATTTATCCAATGAAATGCGGAGTCTATACTCGATCATGATAATATGTTGCCAGAGATAACGATGTACATGTAATGTTGAAAGCATGAATTAAAATCTTTATACTGCCGTACTGTATCAGGATTATTAATTTTCAGCATCTTTATTTCAATGTGCAATAAACAGACAGCTGCATCTGTTGCAGTACCGTACTACAATGTACATGCACAAGTACATTGCATTTACTGAGTTACTGTGTGAAGATGATGAAGAAAGGGCTACAGATACATGTACAGACAGAAAGCAATGTGGATTGGAACATCATCACCATAACTTTTCAAGTATTGTAATACCATCCATTAAGAAAAATGCAAAAAACATGGCTAGTGTGTGGTCCTTCAATCACATACATGTACTAAAGAATCTATATCATATTGTGGAGATTTCCTCCATCAGATCTGGTGATCTGAAGGTGATTTTTAATCAGAAGACCTTTAGTCATGTTAGTGTTACTAATGTGAAAGAGCACAAATCTAGCTCTGTCATCTAATCAAGTGAATGAAAGATGTAACATGTTCCATTTAGAAGGTACATGTAGGATACTACAATATATTTATGAGATTGTAGCTGTGAAGTTTTTCTTCCCTTTTGTCTGGCTGAGTGAGCAAACTAAAGAAAATGAATAAAAATGTTACACGAAGAGAAATCCCACAGATAATGATCTGATATACATTTGCACATTAACTAATGAAGTTGAATCCAGTTCCCATACTTCACCTGTTTTGTTCACCTCATGTATACCATAAACAAGTACAGTTTGTGATGCTGGACTGAGGGACCGAATTCTCCAAGTAACATTAGTCTGTCAGAATTCAGCAATTTCAGGGTATTTTGAGCTGTCACTCGAGTATAATCTCTTCTCTTCAGTATTTCATGTTTCCAGATATTATTGTATCTTTTTATCATCCTTGAAGGATAGTCAGTTTGGAACATGGTAGCTACAAAAGTGATCAGAATGCTTATAATGATTAGGTTACTTACGTGACAAAACCTGTTACTTACGTGACATGTCACGTAAGTAACTGATTTTTAGTCATTTCTCCTTGATTCTTGAAAACTGATCTCAGTTATCTGTCCTACAAATTTCATATTTGAAACAAACTAGCTTTAGAAATGTAGTTAAATTTTGACTGATTTGCTCTCCCTTTTCCACGGCTAAAAATTTCAACAAATCTGTCACGTAAGTAACAAATGAAATTTCTTACAATATTACTATGTTTTTGAGAAAATGGAATAAGAAGTGTACATTTTCCTATTATATATTGTCAAAACATTCCTTTCTCATGATGATGGACATAAAATTTCTCACATAATTCTAATTATTTGTCAGTTTTGATCTATTTACAATAATAATGTGAAAATGCTAATTTTGAGTTCAGAATTTTCACCTGTCATTAAGCCTCATAAAAATAATCAGAAACTATTCTACCTGAAAAATGAGTATCAAGCATGTTTCTTGGGATATTGACTTAAGTTATCATGCATAGGTGATAACATTAACACCAAATTATTTTTTTGGAAAAATTGGCTCTCTGTTGTGAAATGGGCCTATACCTTACTATCGCTTGAAAGGAAAGGCGACGCCACGCACAGGTCCATCATGAAGACCAAGCGTCACTTGGAAGACGATATGAGGCTACCACCACCAAGGTCCTGGAAAATGCGATTCGGATGCGCAAACAACTCTTTCCGGACATGCTGCCTCAGTGGTATCCTGAACTTCCCGACGATGGGCTGATGGGGCCAAAATGACCCAAATGAACTCCCAGAGTGACTGAGTGAGTGAGTGAGTGATGCCCAATAGCCGTGAGGCGCGCCCAACGCCCGTCTTAAAGCATGGACGCACTAACGATAGTGAGTGAGTGAGTTTAGGAGTAGTAGCCAAAGTGGACATTTTGGGGGTTTGAAGGAAGGTGTTTGGGATAGAAATGGACCATTCTGGGTCCGATTGCGTCGTGTGAAGTGGCATCTTGTAGCAACGCCCGCCAACGCCAAGCTCAACGCTTGAACGCCCTGGTGAATTAGCCCAAAAGTTCTGATTTTCATGGAATTGTCACTAATTCATTGAAAATGCAGTGACGCCCGGCATTACGCCTTAACGCCCTAGCATAACGCCTTGACGCCATGATATAGACGGGAGAAAGAACAACAAGAGCAACAAGGATGACAGATGAGAGAACAACAACAAGTTTTCATATAGTTTATTCTCCTCAACGTTACATTATACCCACGCCGGGAGAGCCGCGTTGAGCATGTTTACAATTCAAGAAGACTCTTGTTCGATCAGAGGCCGCCATTTGGCGGCGCTGCATTTGTCATATTCTCGGCTGCTCTTGTCCAATCAGAAGCCGTCCTTTGAGAAAGTTCCATCTTTGCCCGGTGTGATCTAAGCATCATGGGCAGTTCAGGATACCACTGAGGTAGCATGTCCCGAAAGAGTTGTTTGCACATCCGAATCGCATTTTCCAGGACCTCGGTGGGTGGTAGCCCCATATCCTCTCCTAAGTGACGCTTGGTCTTCATGATGGACCTGTGCGTGGGGTCGCCTTTCATTCCAAGCGGTAGCAAGTTATACTGTTCATAACTCGCCATGGCTGTTTTCCTGATGCAGGGGCGCATTAGGGTGTATGCCTGTTATAAGTTATCCTGTCCGGCGTCCTCGATTGCTGCAGTGTGAGTATTGATAGCTGCTCACAATACAATCCCAGAAGGTAGGTTCTGCCTCACTTTCCTCGGACGTAGGCTGACTATCTGAGGTCAAGCTATCCAGCGTCTGGTCCGTTATTCATAGTTCAGCCGTCGTCCATGAGAGAATATCCGCGTTCATAATCCAAAGACCTATTCCATATTCCATATAACAGTATTAGCGCCAAATTAAAAAAGACAATCATAGTATACATAAACATAGGCTTGTTTCCTGCAAGAGAGAAGCGGTCAACAGTTTTCAATGATGCCGGCAAGACATCATGATGTTCCAAAAATATCAAATCCGTATCGCTGATCAGTATTCTTAATCCATAATATTCGTTGTAAGGTCGTCATCTAAAGAATGATCACTAGATAAGACTCTCAGCAATCTCTGTTTCGGTATCAGTCGATGGACTCTCATCAGTCTCTGTATCGGCTTCGTGTGCCTCGGAGTCTTCAATCCCATGTATATTTTTCTCGTGTCGCATCATATCGTAACGCCTGGTGAACGTGCGTTCGCATTTAGAGCAAATATGTCATGTTGACGGTTGAACATCGACTGTGCGTGTTTTGGGAATACATTTGCTTTTATAGACAGTAACACCCATCAACGCTTAGCTTAACGCTTCAACGCCCTGGTGAACCAGCTCAGAAGGTCTGATTTTCATGGAATTGCCACCAATACATCGAAATGCAGTGAGGCCCATCAACGCCCGTCGTTACGCCTTAACGCCCGTCTCAATGACATAGCGCACTGTCTTTACACCTTAACGCCCGTCTCAGCGCCTTAACGAGCGATAAAAGGGATTTGGAGGACGATTGACCTTTGACTCCTGTGGACACCCATACCTGGTGCACTCGCACCCTGGTTTACCCTACGCCCTACGGGCTATACGGTACAGGGTGCACAAGCGATGTCTCTGATGCTCTGTACTTTAAACTGGTTGCAATGTAAATATGTTGTAATATGAAATTACCACACATATAAGGGAAGTGGGAAGAGGTGCTGACATACTGACAGAGCCACATGACTTCACAGTATAGTCTTCCGGTTAACCTATTCTAAAGCACATACCAAGAATCTAATGATTCGTGGTATGTGTTGTATCTCAGGTACGCTTTTTTGGACCTATTCATGTGGCAACCTGGATGATATGACCACACGGCCCCTAGCACCGGCATGAGCGGTATTAGATACAAATCTAGAGAGCTATGATGGAAATGCTCTAACAACTAGTATATTGGTAATTGGTGAGCTGTTTCGCTTTGACAAGTCCCAAGTAAAAATGTAGAAAAATAAGAATTGACAATCTTTGACCTTGACCTCTAGTGACCTAATTACCTCGAAATGTAGCTTAACTAATCCGTGAATAGACCTAAGACATGTCCATTAGCATTTGGAGTAGTTATTTGTCAAAATATGCAACTAATTTCAAGCTGTCCAACTTCATACAATTTTGCTTGTTTTAGCGCGATAAAAAGACCATTTTGGAAAATGCGTCAAAATCAGTTCTGTGCCACAGTCTAAATAATAATAAATTCCACTTGTTTAGACTTATTATAGACTTGGGTACTTCTTGGCTTCCATTTGAACCCATTTAGGTTAAGAAAGTCCCATTGGTATGGTATCTGCAGCGAGTTTTCCTACAGGTGGTCACGTTTTAGACAGGGGTCAGATTTCGTGACCTTTTGACCTCTGGTGACCTACATAATTGACATATTAGCATATAACAGATACCAACATATAGAGGATCAGATTACCAACATTTCGAGTGGCCACATGTCACTATATCACCATTACTTGCGAAGATATTCAACTTTATATTTCCCCTACCCCCAAATCTGGTCCCTTAGATTGGACTCGGGTGTCCATCTTTAAGAGGTGATTACTACCACTAAGCTGTGTGTCCCGAATTGCTTTCAAAGTTTTTTTGCATCTAAGGATATAGGACTTTCAAAAAAACATGAGAATTTGCCACCCCAGGTGGTACCAATTGATGAAATTTTGGGGTCTGGCTCATGGACTATAGATAGCTGGTATTGTGCAAGTCTCCCATTATATAGCAGCTAGCTCCTGATCCATACTAGTAGTAATTAAATTTGGAGAAAATAATATTAAATATCCAATTATTTCAGAAAATGATAAAATGTAACTGCTATAAAACTAAGTCAACTAGGTTGTGTAGGCTGGTCAAATAAATCTAGGTGAAACATGTTAACAAATGCCTCAGAAGTCAATTACACGTTTGCAACTTGACTACTTTCAGCTCTTAGATTTTCGCCATTTGAAAACACATAACTTCACATGATGCATCCCCTGGATGTGAATCTCAAAGATGTGAGGGCAGAACTTTCAATAAATTTCAAATTCAAATTCAGAATATAGAATACAGATGCAAATATAGACTGTACATGTATTTCCCATTCTAGTAATTACCATCAGTTTCTTCCACCTTAGTTCCCTCCACATTAGTTTCTTCCACATTTGGTTCAGGTTGACATGCTCGTTTTAACACTAACTTTCCAGTTTCCGCAAGCGTATTATTATATAAGCATGAGCGACGACAGCTCTCTTCACTCCTAAATTGGTTGCCGCCATCCTCGGTGCAGCCCCTAAACAGAAACTTGAGACACTGGCACGTATTTGAATCAAAGTACCAGCGCACGCCCTCCTTCCCACAGTCCCGATCATCACGGGGCTGTTCACACACATCTGTCTTGTCTGTAGTAATGAGGGAGATCATCTCATGGTTTAGGGCGATAAAAATGAATTGCAGAAAACTTAATGTCAATGCAAAACATATAGTAATCTCTTGAATAATTCAATCACAGGAAGTGAAATTTTTCGCCATAAAATCTGGGGTGATCAAATTTATTAGAACAAGAAGTTGACAAAATGGTCCAAAATCGTGTAGATAACCTATTATTTCTGTCTTATTTAATTTTTTGTAGATTGATCAAATTTGTTAGAACAGCTGATAGAATGTCTCCAAAATTGGGGGCGATTGAATTTTTATAGGGGGATTGAATTATTAGAGGGATTACCATATAGCATGTGCACAACCTCTTACAGAAGACACTTCTCTCTAAATGCAAAATACATGTAGAAACCGACATGCTGCTGGGGACATACAAATTACCATCAGACAAGCATGCAAGCTAAAACAGACTAGCAGGAAGGACATTGTAACGAAGCTGTTAGGTGAAAGCATGAATGTTATTTCCTGTTCTTTTTAACATGTGTAATATTCAGTAAATTACTCCATTACCGGATACCATCTGATTCACCTAAACCACATCAATTTAATCACTGTTTACAATGATCGTGGGATCATAAACATTTGTCAGTTACATTTCATTTCAAATGATGTACAACAACAGCTAACACAGCACAGAAGCATAGATTGTTTCATGAACTGATTGACATACCCCCCCGCCCCTGGCATAATAAAACAATTGCTCATCAATTAAACATATCAGATAACAAAACAAACTTTAACACTTAGAACCGAGAGGCCGCTTTTGAGGCCTGATTAGACAATGTATATACCCGAGAAACTGCAAAAGCAGCTTCTAATGTAATAACCGACTATTCAGCCAATCAGATTTTAAGTCTTATCTGCTTCACAGATATAGTTTGTTCGTCCAAGTCCTTTATGGGATATGCAGCCACTCCAAGAGTCCCAAATGGATGAACAATGCAGTTCAGATAATATATATACCTGGGAGGCTTCTGACAAAATTGTTGTTTTCATCTCTATTTTAGCGGTTGATATATGTGGAAACTCTAGGGTTCAAATGGTTAAAATCATTTTCTGGAGAATGAGAATTAACATGTGCAGCTAGGTGCTTATTATTTCATGTAGCCTTATCAGTATCTTGCCATCTCGAATGAAGATAAATGTCAATTTACGGGCAAGTGCTGAACAAATAATGACCAATACTAACCAGTGACTTCCCTGTTCCCTGTGTTTCCTCTGTTCCCAGTATCCCCTGTGTTTCCTCTGTTCCCAGTATCCCCTGTGTTTCCTCTGTTCCCAGTATCCCCTGTGTTTCCTCTGTTCCCCCTGCCACGACAAGTCCTTGCACACTCGCCCATGCTGTCAAAGACATTGCCCTGCTCTGTGCAGCCTCCATGCCAGAAGGAATCACATCGACCGGTGTCTGTGTCATAGTAGAACTTAGAGGACCACTCAGTGCAGAGTCGTACATCCTTGTCCATGTTACACACATCTACCAAATCAAATGATGCCAGATTAGTACCTCCTCGAGATTAGCTGAATGGATAGTCTTCCACTTTCCACACAAATGACATTTGCCAAATTATCTTTAACAAGGGTTGAATTGAACAAATGAACACATGAACAGGTGAATCAGAAAGTGGCTCAAAGTCTGAGCATGCATATGTGAACTGTGAACATCAAAACAGAAGCTATGTTCTGTTCAGAAAACTTCAACTTGAAAACTGAATGTTGACAAAGTCCAACTCTTGGTAATTTTGACAAAGATAGGGCCACGGCACTGTAGCTCATCTGGCTGTAACTGGAGAAAGTAGCTGTGAGAAATTTTTACTAAAGAACTGCAATAGATGAGTTTCTAACTTGTGTTGTTGTCCCCCTGAACACTAAATGATCCATGCAGTAATTTCCTGAGATTTCATGATAACAAAGTTTCATGGGAAATTCAAGATGCGGCCATATTGGATTTTCGAAATGGACCAAAAAAGGTATCTTGCACAACTGGACCACAAGGGGAACCTGTGACAAAGATCCATGCAGTAATTTCCTGAGAATTCATGATAACAAAATTTCATGGGGAAATTCAAGATGGCCGCCTGGTGGCCATATTGGATTTTGGAATCGGACCAGAAAAAGTATCATGCAAAACTAGACCCCAAGGGGAACCTGTGTACCAAATTTGAGAAAGATCCATGCAGTAGTTCCTGAGAAATTGCGATAACAATGTTTCATCTGGAAATCCAAGATGGCCACCTGGTGGCCATATTGGATTTTTGAATCAGACCACAAAAGTTATCTTGCACAACTAGACCCCAAGGGGAACCTGTGTACCAAATTTGAGAAAGATCCATGCAGTAGTTCCTGAGAAATCGCGATAAAGTTTCATGGGGAAATCCAAGATGGCCACCAGGTGGCCATATTGAATTTTCGAATCAAACAACAAAAGGTATCTTGCACAACTAGACCCCAAGGGGAACCTGTGTACTAAATTTGAGAAAGATCCATGCAGTACTTCCTGAGAAATCACGATAACGAAGTTTCATAGGGAAATCCAAGATGGCCGCCTGGTGGCCATATTGGATGTTCCAATCAGAGCAGAAATGGTATCTTGCACAACTAGACCCCAAGGGGAACCTGTGTACCAAATTTGAGAAAGATCCATGCAGTAGTTCCTGAGAAATTGCAATAACAATGTTTCATGAAGAAATCCAAGATGGCCACCTGGTGGCCATATTGGATTTTTGAATCAGACCACTAAAGGTATCTTGCACAACTAGACCCCAAAGGGAACCTGTGTACCAAATTTGTGAAAGATCCATGCAGTAGTTCCTGAGAAATCGCGATAACAAAGTTTCATGGGGAAATCCAAGATGGCCGCCTGGTGGCCATATTGGATATTCAAATTGGACTAAAGTACACATGTTGTACAACTAGACCCAAAGGAGAACCGGGGTACCAAATTTGAGAAAGATCCATGAAGTAGTTACCGAAAAATAATGATGACAAGATTTCACTGGCAAATTCAAGATGGCCGCCATGGCAGCCATATTTGAATCGTATCGACACCGCATGAACAAATTCTGGTGTACTCATTAGGGGGAACATGCATGCCAAGTTTCAGCTTAATCGGCCAAGCGGTTTCAGAGAAGAAGATGTTTACGGACGATGCACGACGGACGATGGACAATCAGGCCATGACATAAGCCCATCGGGCCTTCGGCCCAGATGAGCTAAAAAAAAAATTTCACAGGTAAATTTTCTGTTATTAAGCTAAAACTTACCTCACTTCCACTCTTTGCATTTCTCGTTTCATATGAAATCATCTAGTAAGAATTTTGAATAACCATAATTCCTCCTTCTTGTTTCCACTGCGATACATGGTTAAGATGTATCACAGAGGGGCGGTGGGTGGGCATCACTGGAAGTGAGGTAAGTTTTAGCTTAATAACAGAAAATTTATCTGTGAAATTTTTTTGTTATTTGCGCTGAAAACTTACCTCACTTCCACTCTTTGCATAGAATGCCACAGAAAGGTTGGCGGGCAAACTGATACAATCCGTGGTAAGTGATAAATGCCATGAACAAGATGACTAGTACAGAGTAGAAATCATCGATCTTCTACCTCAAAGAGGATCCATGAGATCATACAACAGCCGTAACCTATATGCCTATGGTACACAGGGAACCTCTGTCGCTACTCTGACTTCAAGGTCGAGTCGCATATACGCCCCCCCCCCTTTTTCCGAAAGGGAACGAGAGGAAAATGCACTCACCAGCAAGCAGGGTAAAAACTGTACGCCCGGACTTTATCTTGCTATCTTGCTGGCCTCGGTCCCACAGACACCCGCTGTGCAGTCACAAGTGGGCCGATGGAATAGAGGTCGTCACATGCTAACGTCATGTCCCGGAGGTAGAAGGAGGCAAATGTCGTGTTCGACCTCCAGTAGCACGCCCTCATAATGTCAGTCACAGATCTGTTAGTCCATAGAGGCCATGATGCCGCTAGTGCCCTAATCTCGTGACCCGAAACGTTTACAAGCGCAGCTTGTTTATCCGTAGCCGTGGAGTACTCTAGCCGAATCGTATTTTTGAGCCAACTTGAGATAGTATTTTTGCTAATTTCTTGTTTGGCTTTGGGATCAAAAGGGATAATCAAACGCCTCCTACCCGCTCTGATCTCCTCTGTACGATTCAGGTAACACGCAAGTGCACGAACCGGACACATCAACATGTCTGATTCAAGACCGGACGAAAGGAAATCAGATAAGGCTGGAATTGTGAACTCTCGGGATATAGAATCGTAGAGGGCTTGATTCGTAGCCACAAACTCAGGAACCGTTGTGAGAACTACATTACTCCAGTCCCTAGAGTGTCTGACGTTCCTTCTATCGAGCGCATGCAGTTCTGACACACGAGCTGCCGAGGCAAGAGCCAACAAAAACGAAGTTTTGTATGATAACATTTTGAGATCAATAGCCTCTATTGGCTTGAATGATGGCTTCCCTAATTGCCGAAGTACCAAGGCTAAGTCCCACTTAGGCAATTTCGGAACAACCAACTGACCAGTTTTCTTGTATGACTTGATTAGTGCAGATAAATTTGGATCAGTCGAGGGATTAATCCCAGTACCCAGAAGAATAGGCTGAGCAATGGCAGCCCTATACCCTTCGACTGTAGCGGGTACCAAGCCCTTATCCCGGAACAGGTGTAATAAGAACTCTGCTACTTCAGGGATAGTGGCTCTGGATGGATTGATATCCCTCTCTCCACACCAAAGATCGAAGATTGCCCACTTTGATTGGTATACAGCGGAAGAGGACGGTCGAATTACTTGTGCCATTCGGCGCCCAACTTCCGTTGAAAATCCCGCCTGAGCGAAGTGTCCCTTGAGCACTTGCACACGTGGTAGCAGTCCTTGTCTTTTGTAAAAAGATGGTGAGCTAAAAAAAGTGTACCTAAATTAACCGAGGAGAGCTAATACGAGAGCTGAAAATCGCTCTCCCAAATTTCGTGAGGGGAGTGATTTTGTTTTAATTGTTTAACCTACCATATTATATTTTTGATTAAATTATTTTATTTTTCAAACGAAAAATTAATGAAAATAAATGATTCTATTTCAATTTAAACAAGTCAATATCAAAAGTGATGAAGATTTCAACAGTCACCAGTGGGTAGCACGTACCAGAAGATTGAGCAAGCTCACTCTGCATATAATACTCGTCGGAACCAATCATGCGCGAAGAGCAGTGTCCGTGGAGGTTCTCGAAAATAATCGGCCGATAGTATTTAAGTGAACGAGAAGAATGGTTGGCGAATGATCAGACGAGTCCCAGTTCGATATTGCCCAAGAGTATTGACATCCTACTGACTACAGGCTCTGTGTGCTGATAATGATGTGTAAATCATCTACCTTTCTTAGAAAACTTCGTCAAATGCTTCAACTTGTTCAAGGAAGATTTGCTGCAGTTACCGCCATTGTTGTCAGCTCTCCGCGCACGTGGCAAATATTGCACGATCCCATGCTAGGAATAGCCTGTGCAAGAGACTACCGATTGTCAAACAAGCGAAGAAATAATGACCGCGCTGGAATTGACGGCGATCGTTTGCTGATTAAAATTTATTAAAGGCATTTCAGTTTATTCTCACAGTGATTTTCAGTGTGGAAGAGTTCGCAAAATTAACACCAACTGTCCGTACATTTAATAATAAAGCCGTTAGCAGACACAGCCTACTTATTTCTATATTTAAATCTGCTGAATCTAGGTGCGCGAAAAACAGTGTACCTTGGATATGATTTAGGTGCGCGATGGTGCGCGAGAGCGATCGCTCACCTCCAAACGCAAGGACTGTGGTAGTGAAACAGTCCTGGCTGACTGTGGAATATCGACGTTCCGGGCTGGCGCAGTAGATTGTGCCACACCGGAAGTTGTCTTTGTACATCTACCAGAAGATCCAGTATTAAAGTCCGGGAACCACGGATTTGCTGGCCACCACGGAACAATAAGATAAACGACACAAGTGTGTTCGTGGATCTTCCGGAGTACCTTCGCTAGGATAGCTGGAGGAGGGAACGCATATGCTACCATCCTTGACCAGTCCTGCGATAGGGCATCCACTGCATATGCCGACGGATCTGGAACCGGCGACATGAACAGGGGCAATAGATTGTTGCGCCGAGTGGCGAACAGATCTATGTGTGGCATCTCCCAGACATGAGCTATTTGTTTTAGTATGGCTGGGTGAAGTTGCCACTCTGTGGGAATTATCTGATTCCGTCGTGAAAGCGAATCCGCTAAGACATTCAGAATTCAGAATGTGCCTGGCCAACACTGATATGTTGTTGTCCCAACACAGACCGAAAAAGATTTCCGCTTGGCTTTGTATTTGCGGAGATCTCGTCCCCCCCTGCTTGTTGATGTAGGACACGACTGATGTGTTGTCCGTCGCAACTAGCAGGTTCTTGTCGGTCAATACGCTCACCCACGTGCGGATGGCATGTGTCACTGCCATAAACTCCAACACGTTGATATGGTACGAGCGTTCCTCGATTGTCCATAACCCGGATATCGACCTGGACTCGAGGTGGGCTCCCCAACCTTCCATAGATGCGTCCGTGAACAGGTGATGTGACGGACGAAACGGAAGTAGGGACACACCCGGCACAACGTTGAGTGGATCCAGCCACCATTGGAGGCATTGTTTGACAAGAGGCGTGACAGGTATCCACGGGTTCAACTGCCTTTCGACCCATTGATGACTGAAGTAAATCATTAAGGGACGAAGCTGCAACCGTCCTCTTGGTGTTACGTCCTGTGTTGACGTCAAGAGGCTGATTATCGCAGCAAAGTGTAAAGCCCTGGCTTGAGATAACTTGAGGATTTGAGGTATCTTTGTTGTTATCTTTTGCCAACGATCTTCTGGGGGTTTGGCGAAAGCTAAAAGCGTATCGTATTCCACCCCCAGAAATTTGCGCCTTTGCGACGGAGTCAGTTCCGACTTCTCTTCGTGTGGGATGTATCCCAGAGAAGTCAATATCCTTAAGACAAACTGCGTGTCTAGGATTAACTGCTCTTTGCAGGCATTCCTTAGCAGGGAGTCGTCGATATAAAAGTGATACTTTATACCTAGACTGTGCAGGAATTGTGCCACTGGTGTAAACACTCGTGTGAACACCCAAGGGGAAGTTGACAGGCCGAACGGAGGCACGACCATGAATCCTCCTGTCCTGTCCTCTGGATGTATCGGGATATGAAGGTATGCATCCCTTAAATCCAGAGAAGTCAGCCATTCCCCTTGCTTGAGTACCGACCGGATAGACCGAAAGGACTCCATGCGGAAGTGTGGCGGTGGAGTGAGGTAGTCCTTGTTGTGGCCCTTGAGGTTGATAACCATGCGCATCTCAGACGTGTCTTTCTTGGGGACCAGAAAGACCGGCGAATAGAACCCGGGTGTTGTATCCCAAACCGGAAGCTCTATTACTGAAGCCTTCTCTATCTGCTTGTCCACAGAGGACTGTATCGCTGATAGATGACCCGTTCGTAATGGAATACGAGATGGAAGGGGAGATGCAGTCAAGGGGGGAAGCGTGTCGAACAATAGGCGATAGCCGTATCTGATAGTTCGAATGACCCACGCTTCCGCAACGATCCTTATCCAGTTCCTCCAAAACAACTGCAGCCTTCCCCCTAACGGAAGGTCTAGTTGTGGCGGAACTGGAAACATTATGTCTCAGTGTTCCCGTCATACCGGAAGCCACCCGGTATGGCCCAAGACATCAGGTATTCTTCTTTGACTGCTTGTTTTTCCCCTTACCCTGCTTCTTATGGCCAAAGCTCGATAATCTTGGCTCTAAAGAAGCAGGCGCTTGGCTTTGCTGTTGACCGGAAGCACCCTTAGCAGCCTTGGAACTAGGCGGGTTCTTCTTAGTCTGCTTTGCCTTGGGACCCGACCCAGAAGCCATAGGTCTCTTGGACGAAGCACCGGACGATCCATTTCAGGTCGGACCTCGGCAACAGCATCACCAAACAGTAAAGAGGGAGCCGTAGAAGTTTCTAGTAGGCTTCTCTTCACTGCTTCCGGTGTGTAATCGTGCATAAAAGGAATGAAGGCCCTTCTCCTTAAATGCACCAGCATAGAAGATAAATAGGCGTTATGAACCAGCAAATCCTCTACTGCACCGGAAGCAATCTTCTGGTAGTCAAGAACGAGGTTAATTCCCTCCTGTAACTGTTCTTGACTCTCCGCACCCGACAGCGAAAACAAACCATCCTTAATGGCTTTGAGAAACCAGTCCAGGTGATTCGTGATCGCCACTCCTTGTCGGGCAGTTTCCTCTAGTACGGAGGCCTGTTTGTTCGTAAACGGAACATCCGGATTACTAGGCAATTTGGTATTTGAAGGACACAAATACTGAAAATCGCCATTCACCTCTGCAGACCGGAAGCTAAACGGTGAATCATGTACGCCATATGATCGTATGTTTGGCTTCTGTACTGGAAACGGACCAGAAGATCCTGCAGGGCGGAAGCGAGCTCTAGGTCTCAGCCTGACTGCACGTTCCTCCTGCATAGCGGGTTCTGCTAATGTTCTATGGAACAAGTGGCAAATAGAATGTATAGCAGTTGAGGCCGGAAGCGTGGAAACCGACCTCGTAACCCGATTCGACTCTCCTGACTCAGTTTCAATATCCCCTGCATGTGGGACCGGAAGCTGCATGTCAGGAATCAAGTCATAGATACCGGAAATTAAATCGTAATATTTCCTAGTATCTGGATCAGTATTGGTAGGTTCATTACATTCCGAGCTACCGTACTGATCCCTATCCACTTCCATAGCTTCCGGGGCTTCCTGCCAACGAGGAGTAATGGAAGGGATAGTCCCCGTCAATCTTGCTTCCGGTTGCTTAGACTGTTCAGACAAAACCGGATGCGGCGGCATACCGCTCCTTATTTGACTGGTCATCATCTCTCTCAGTTTCTCTATCTCCTGACGTTGCTGTTCCATTCCGCGCAGAATAGCAGCCAACGTAGGATCCGTCACTTGAGAGTGCACCGGAAGCTGGGCCTGACGAGGTGTGTTCACACTCTGGGACCCTACAAATGACCGTGAGCACGGCCACTGTAAAGGTCGGTGAACTGGCATACGAGGTCGTAAACCGGAAGCACGTATAGGAGGACGCATCATACGTAACATAGCCGGTCCCGTACCTCGTATACCACCGGAAGCAGAAATTTGAGCTAAGCCACGCAAGGGCGAAGTCAAACTAGCAACCGGATGCCGCATAATTTACCTACTTGAGAGGGGTCTCTATACCGCGTCTCAGAGGCAGGTAAAAAATTTGGCATATCATAGGTACCTGCATACATGCCATACTGCCGATGTTGTGGGAACCTCAATCTCTGGTGGCCCAGAAGGCTCGTAGTGACAAACATCTCGGCAGGGGGACGAGGAAGGCCACCAGAGAAACCGGAAGCAGATTGGGAGAAGTTAGACAAACCAGTCGTTCCAGTGTTAGTCGATGTTATAGAACGACCGGAAAGTCCAGGCCTCAACGAGGTTGAGGAAGGCAATCTCCCAATCCCGGAACCAAATTAAAATTTAACGTTAGGCGCCTCACCAGTATTGCCCAAGTTTTCATAGTCATAAGTCGCATCCGATCTAGAGATCGGAATTGACTGGCTTTCCCACGCTAAGCCTGGCTCCGTTACCGATTTCCCTTCATCGTCGTATCCAGGTGTCCGCTCGATCGGAAGCTCGACCTCCACAGTCGTAGTAGTGCCGGATTCCACATCTTCGATTGTCCCTTCCACTTGTACAACCCGGGTCGGTTTCTTACCTGATTGACCCTTCGCCTGGTCTGAAATGGAAGAATCGTGAGCGGGAGGGGGCGTTTGTTTATCTTTATTTACATTCAACAAACTGACTAGCGTAGACCCAGCTGGTGAATTAACAAACCCCCTAGTCTCCTCGACCACGCTGGTTCGGGGAGACACAGCTACATACGTCTCGTTGGCGAGATTGGTAGACATAACGGCTTTATTTTCCTCAATAGCTGCCAGTGACCCGGCCAGATACACTTGGAATATACCGGGCGCCCACACAATACATTCCTCACAGGCCGTATCCCAGGTACATACTCTTCCCTGGCGACATTGGGGGCACGTGGAATGGAGGTCATGTACAGGCTTGTCACCACCACAAGACATACATGACATTTGAGACATATTTTGAGCCATAATTTCGCTGATAACGTAAAGAATACTTCCCAAAGGGCTTCTTGAAGGATATCAGACGTCTGAAGGTAATCCAACTGCTAGTGATTTCGCTAGGAATAGGCAATTTTCACGGAGCTGACAATTTTACTTCCTGACCCACAGCAGTAGGAAACAAGAAGGAGGAATTATGGGTAAGTGAGCAGTCAGGTGACTAGCAGGGGAGAGAACTGTGTTATTCAAAATTCTTACTAGATGATTTCATGTGAAACGAGAAATGCAAAGAGTGGAAGTGAGGTAAGTTTTCAGCGCAAATAACAAATGATATTACTTGATATTAAGCATGCCTGTAAAGTTTCAGAACACTGATGTATATTTCAGAAGTAGTAATGTGTATATACAGTGCTGGCCGTGAGAGGCGAGCGGTCACTTACATGCGCCTCATGCTCGCCTAAATTCCAATTATGGCGAGTATTGAAGCACTCGCCATAATTGGTGCAAAAAAATGTATTCAATGTTCGATCAAACATGTCCTATTTCCGGAAAGTTCGCTCCCAAAACTTGCATGCTATTCCCCTGACCGATCTTCGCCGCAGAGTTCTCTTCTAATACTACTGTGCGGGACTTTCCGTGACGTCCTATCTCTTCGTTGTTCGGAAATCCTCAGTAGTTCAGGCAGCAAATATAGTCAAGGGGAGTCCGATCAGACCTGGTTTGACGGCCGCCATTTGCAGAACGTCCCACAAACACGTGCAGTATGGCAAAGGGGAATTCTGTCGAATTACCAACCTATCTCAACTGAGATAATGAATTAACTAAACCAGTTAAGACTAACGAACAGTATGATCCGGCAACACGCAGGAATTACGTGGTTCACATATATTGCTAAGCGTTTTACAACATTTTCCAAGGAGAGTGACGGTCACTGGCCCATACTCGCCTAATAGCTTTTTGAGGTGAGTGATGGCTAGCTCTCCTGCATTTTCCTCATGACCAGCACTGATATATATAAACCTTCAACGTCAAAGAGGAAGTGTCTGTAGCGATCACTAAACTTTAACATGAAAACTTGATGTAGATT
Source organism: Hanleya hanleyi (assembly GCA_036873755.1). NCBI lineage: Eukaryota > Metazoa > Mollusca > Polyplacophora > Lepidopleurida > Hanleyidae > Hanleya > Hanleya hanleyi. Next base: position 116,276 of record JAVTVY010037949.1, on the reverse strand, counting down.
GTTGACACCAGCCACTCAACCAGCCAGCCCACCAGTCAGTCAGCCAATCAGTCAGTCAGCCAATCAGTCAGCCAGCCAGTTAAGCAGCCAGCCAATCAGACATCATCAATCTATAGACATGATAAACAGATTCCATCTGTCCAAAAATTCAAATTGGCTAATCAGCAGCCTTGTTGAAGAAACATACATGTATTCCTTGATGCATTGGAGTTCAGTTATATGAATGATATATCTGGCATAATGCCAGAGTATAGTTACAGGAATGATATATGAATAATATATCCGTCATACATGATACATGTATATCTGTCATACATGATATATCTGGCATTCATGATATGAATGACATATCTGGCATACATGTCAATGAACATGTCAATCAAACTGTACCTTGCTGCAGTGAAAATTTCTGTTTTGTGCTCAAATGTGGTTGATAAACATGTACAGCAAAAGTATAAATTGCTTTGTATTGCAATCGTGTACTAGAGGCAACAACAGAAAATAGAGGCAATAGAATATAACATACTGGAGGTGGGTCGTCTGACTAGGGCATCACGGTCACAGCGCAAGATACAATCCTCCTCCGAATTGAAGTTGTTCTCGTTTCCCTCGCACCCGCCATAGTTGAACTCAAGACAAGTGCCATGTACTGCATCGAAGTACCACTTAGAGAATGAACCAAAGCAAGGACCTTCATCTGATGGCAATCTGCAAATATCTGAAAAGATCAAAAGAATATGAAAGAAGTGTAATGTTATGCTGAAGTAGATGATGGAGGAATACTTCAGGTATCTGTATCCCAGAACACGTACATAAATGTGCGATGGTATGTTTTGGGGGCATTATTTATTGTTTCGTTCAAATTTCTCAAACAATGGTTTGAAAAAGGAGAAAGCAAGTTGAATGACTATAGAAATACACGTAGAATGAGTTTTTCTGTTTAATAGAATTATTGGTGTATTGCGTCACTCCTTTCGCCTGTGTCAGTTTAAACATACCGGTCTTACAAGGTTAGGAACATACACAAGTACCTTGTATTTAGGGTCATTAAGTGGACAATAAAAATAGATTGGGCAGCACCTACCTCTGAGTCATTATTAAAGCCAACAATAATAATAGCTTGGGCAACACATATTGAGTCATTATCAAGAGGACAATAATACTAGCTTGGGCAACACATACCTCTGAGTTATTATCAAGTGGACAATAATGATAGCTTGGGCAACACATACCTCTAAGTAATTAAGTGGACAATAATAATAGCTTGGGCAACACAAATATTTTGAGTCCTTATCAAGTCTACGATAATAATAACTTAGGCAACACATACCGCTGAGACATTATCAAGTGGACAATAGTCATGATCTGAAGGGATTAGCCTACAAACACAGGTTAATGCATGCTACAATGAAGTGTGAGTGAATATGATTTAACGTCGCTTTCAACTATATTTCAGTCATATCACGACATTGGGTCCTATTCCTTTTCATACCCGGGAACCACACGGGTGGGGTCCTATTTCTTTTCACACCCGGGAACCCCACGGTTGCCTCAGTTAGTTGCCTCTTACGACAAGCTCTCCGATGAGCTGAGGCCTATTCTTACCACGACCTGCGGTGTGCACAACGACATCCCAGGTCAATCCCTGGAAGCCCCACGGGGCTGCTAAAATGAAGCATGGAATATCATGATTGTACAACACTGCTGATTGGTTGATTTGATTTTTTATTGAATTCTCAAATTCTCTGAACTAGAAGTCCTAACACTAATCATGGAGTTTCTGAAGAAATCCATATATGGAGACAATTGTTGCAATGTAAATATCAGACGATTGTTACAGTTATAGGCAAGCATGGTCTCACACCTGGTTAGTGAAGTAATACAGAGAAACTATTGAAGTATGTGGCTATGTGTGTCTATGTGTGACGTTTCGTCCCCGAGGCCCGCCCCCTCTACAGACCTTTTGGTCTTTGATATATGTTGGCATTTGTGGGAAGTTGATGCTGGGTCGACATCGGGCCTTACAGACTAGTCTTTTGTGTTAATTGCCGTCATTTACATCTGACGACGATACAGCTCACCAATCTCCAATGTACAAGTTGTCACAGCGAAACAGCTCACCAATTACCAGTATACGAGTTGTCAGAGCATTTCCATCATAGCTCTCTAGATTTGTATCTAATACCGCTTATGCCGGTGCTAGGGGCCGTGTGGTCATATCATCCATGTTGCCACATGAACAGGAACAATAACAGCGTACCTGAGATACAACGCATATCACGAATCGTTAGATTCTTGGTATGTGCTTTAGAATAGGTTTACAAGAAGACTATTCTGTGAAGTCATATGACGCAGTCAGTATGTCGGCACCTCTTCCCACTTCCCTTATATGTGTTGTAATTCATGAGTTTCCCTCACGTCCACTCCGATTTTGGGTACTTACATTATAGGTGATTTCTGGCAAACCAATGCAAATCTCTGCAGGTGGTATGCATTTTGAAGAACAAAAGTGAGGATGTGTTGAATGTATCATACATAACCATCTGAAGAACATCTCCCTCAAGTTTATCAAAGACAGTCTTCAATTAGGACTGATGTAGCTGCCCCGGTACGAGAGGAATGGCCGGTCTTCCAAGCTTTACTTTCAGAGAATGTACGTTAACTTTGAAACTATGCAAAAAAGATATCTCTCAGCTCAGCCTCAATCAAATTCCAGGTTTTCCAGGACCTTTTCAAGTGATCATGGTGAAGAAGTTTCAAAATGGTCAGCTCACTGGCCCCAAGATACATGTAGAATGGAGTTTATTTTCTTGTGTAGATTGCCAACAAATTCTTGACTTGTATTCAATTTCCAGGAATTCACTTTCAAAGCCCTATAACTAACTGTAGGCATATTTGATGAAACCTCGCAATTATCGTATTTAGAAGTTCAAGTACACTTGAAAACCTGTGGAATGCATCATAATGCACATATGCGTATCCCTCTTCATCTCAAAAGATTGCAAAATGGCACAGAAATATTTATTGGACAAATGAAATTCTATCGATCAACTCCTGAGCATCAAGAATCTTGTTCATACACTTGATTATGCGGGGGTACTATATATTACCAAAGCACGCAAAAGAGTTTTAAAAAAGGCCACTTTAACCCTTTCACCGATCATTCCCTAACAAATTTGTACACCTAGCCTATATGAAGCCAAACCCAGGGGTAAATTGGTCAAAGGGTTAAACATCACTTGACCAAGTGCAGCCAAAAACATATATTGTGAAACACAACTTGAGAATTTTTGAATGCACCTCGTCAAGTGTGAAAATTGCCCTTGAAAAAACCAAATAAATAGAGATTTCATGAAATTAATCCAATGAGATTCAAAGCCTTGGACTTTTCCAGTTTCGCATGACCAGTACGAACCCTGTAAAATCCTTGAGCATGCCTGGGGATACTTGGCATAGCAACAAGTAGCTGAAATTGCCACAATACACAAAAGCAGCATATAGGTATTCCAATGGGTACTAATTGTGCACCCCTGTTGGCTGACCTGTATCTGTTCTCTTATGAATATGACTATATGCAGGCGCTTTCAAAAACCGATCCATTCAAAGCCTGTTCCTTCTCATTCACCAAACGCTATATAGACGATCTTCTCGCTGTGGATAATCGCTATATAAATGACGCAGTGAAGGATATATATCCACCTTCACTGGATTTGAAGGAAACTACAGATAGCCCTACAGGCACATCTTATTTAGATCTCTATCTCTATAAAAATGAAGCGGGCATTCTCTCTCGTCGACTTTATGACAAAAGAGATGATTACAATTTCGACATCGTAAACTATCCCTTTTTGGATAGTAATATTCCAGTGGGACCTGCATATGGCGTATACATATCTCGCTTAGTAGCATTTGCTAGATCCTGTGTTAAATGTGATGATTTTAACCAACGTCACAAAACATTGTTGCAGAAACTTATAAAACAGGGCTATTCCACCAAGCGCCTCCACTCAAAGTTTCTCAAATTTGGCGATACATATCGCATGCTGATAGCAAAATACGAACGTAGCATGCAAGATCTATGGCGCTACGTTTCGTAACTTGCGTCTAATTCCGCTTAACCCGGGGCTAGGGGCCGTATGAACCCATGTACTTCAAGATCCTCATGGTACTCATATGAACAGTCACAATCAAAGCGTGACTGAGATACATCATTCTTTAGATGACGACTTTACAACGAATATTATGGATTAAGAATACTGATCAGCGATACGGATTTGATATTTTTGGAACATCATGATGTCTTGCCGGCATCATTGAAAACTGTTGACCGCTTCTCTCTTGCAGGAAACAAGCCTATGTTTATGTATACTATGATTGTCTTTTTGAATTTGGTGCTAATACTGTTATATGGAATATGAAATAGGTCTTTGGATTATGGACGCGGATATTCTCTAATGGACGACGGCTGGATTATGAATGACGGACTAGACGCTTGTAACTAATCCTGCACAAGATGAATACTTACAAAATTTTAAAAACCATTTGGACAACCCACAATTTTTTACAAAGAAAATCGAGCTATGTGTGTACACTGTACCACAAAAACATATGTCAGTAATAAACTATTATATGTGTGGGGTTATTTTATCGCTAACCACAATGTGACAAGCAAAGCATGGAATAAAATGATTACAGCTAACTGAACCAGATTAATCTGCGCAAAGCTCTACAGTTCAACAATGTTAAGTTAGTTCCATTGAACCAAGTTGAAACATAACACCATAACTTCGTGCCAGACACCAGTTGCAGTGCAAACAAACCTCGGTCCGGTCTCCATCTTGGGGGTTTGACTGGTCTATGGGTGGTACGGTAATTAAAAGTGGGTCTTCTGGTCGGCTGAGGTGTGAGCCAGGGGGAAGGCTTGCTCCCCCCACACATTCCCTCACAATCATAAAGCGAATCAAATTTATTGGCAGAATTAGTACAGGCACAGTGCAAGAACTTTTCACATCGGCTCTGGTCACTGTTGTAATACCATTTAGTCCAGCACTGGCCGCAGATTCTCACATCTTTATCCTGGAGGCATACATCTAGCAAAAGCAAAACAAGTTGAAGACAAAGCAAATAACCAGCTGCGATTTAAGGCCACCCAAATTAATATACTATCATAAAACACCCGTGTACCTGTAGAGGCAATATGGAGAGAACTAGAAATTATCAGGCGATAAACAGCACAAAGGTAGAAAGCTGTATAGTACTCTGCGCCCACTTCCAAATTGCACCAAGCAAAGCCAGCAGTCATATACATTTGATTTGATACAAATTATTTTGGATACAATGCAGTAACAAAATTGGAACTCCTCTGCATTGAAGTTTGAGAAGGGCCAGAATGCTAGTCAAATATATATGATCTTGTATAAACAGGTTTCAAGAGAAAGGCAATGGCCCGATTCCAGTACATTGCTCTTCATTTATAAACTAAATTTAACTTATAATTTTCATAATTACGAAGATTTTGACATCATATGCTACTATTACTACATGTATTGGTACTCTGGTCCTACCGTGAGTCATGTGATACAACTATTGCCACTTCAAATATAGAGAGTTCTGCTTCAAATAAAATGTTATATTTTGAGACTTCTATTTATAAAAATGATATTAGAAATTTTGCAGGACAGCGCAGCCTGCTCCAAACACTAGATATTGTCAGCAGATATCACCACGAGTTATAAGTGGTACCAAGAAACCATGCTCAAAACTACTCGCTGTTGATATGTGGTTCTCTTCCTGTACCGGTAACAGCAGTATATATATATATGTAATTTTGCTCACCACCAGAATTCGACCAGACACGTCGAGTCACAGACGTTGAAGGCACGTTTTCACATGTTCTCTGGCATTCAGGCCGAGACAGAAACTGGTTACCATCAGATCCACAGCCTCCATGCTGGAATTGTTCACACCGACCTATCCGGCGGTCGTAGTACCATCGCAATGTGCGGCGGCCACACTGTCTGGTGTCCCTCTCTGCCAGACACCGCGCTATGACAAAATGATAACCGTATTTTGACACTCAACACCAACAAATATTCTCCACAGACCTGATCTTGTATATATACATGTGTAAGGTGGACATAATTACATGGGTCATCCCAGTAAAATTAATGATAAAATTCCAAATGGCGATGGATTTCAGGCACCAACAGTCTGGGTCACTTTGGGTAGTACTTGTCATAGCTCTCCTATGAATATAATATGAGTGAAAAACTTTGAACTGGCTGAACTGTCAGACATCAGTCAGTGTCACTGCCTGGGATCATCGTGGGCATGGTCGAAAATAAACCTTCTGGGATCACCACTGATTTCTTCACATACCCTATTTCTTCTAATTTTTCGATCAGCATATTTAGACTTTGAAGCAGAAAAAATCTATCAATATGTCAACTGAGACTAAATACTGGAGCATGGATATGTTATTTATCCCAAGAACTGAAAATATAGCTAGTGGAATTTGTATAATGTTTGCAGAAATTCTCTCCACAGTAGCCTGAAGTTAAGTTTTTCCATCTGAATAATTAGAAGAACAACCAGAGTAGCTAGCAGGTCCCATGCCAAAAAGCTTGTCTGGAGATGGGCTTCTCACACACACGGGATATAATCACCATATATATTTTGTGTGATGGTAAATTGTTGCTAGGAGTGTGGTGTTGTTGATGTGAAGGAGATATAATTGTGAAGGACAATGTTGCAAATTGTCTATGGAAGAAAGGGAACAGGGTGATCGAGAAAGATCATCCGGTGGCATAGTTGTGCCGAATAATGAGTGACTTTCTTCTGAGATCCCAGCCATCCGCTAAGTTTGAAGTTAATCAGTTGAATTGTTCTTGAGATATCGTGTTCACAAGATGGTTGAGATGGAAGGACGGTATGAGGGACAGAAGGACATTATGAGGGATGGAAGGACGGATGGGTAGCTAGTGATGTAAAGTCACCCTCCATATTTGAAGTTGATCGGCTGAATTGTTCTCGAGATATCGCGTTCACAACATAGTTGGGATGGATGGAATCTAAGATGGCTTATCTTGGATAATGCAGTTTGGTGAAAAACAATCCCAGCCATCTTCTCACTGATGTCAAGTCACCGTCTAAGTTTGAAGTCAATCGGTTTAACTGTTCTCGAGATATCGCATTCACAACATTTTTGGAATGGTTGGAATCCAAGATGGCCGACAGTGGCCATCTTGGATAACGCAGTTTGGTGAAAAACAATCCCGGCCATCTTCTCACTGATGTCAAGTCACCTCCCCAAGTTTGAAGTTGATGAGTTAAATTGTTCTCGAGATATCGCATTCAAAACATGGTGGAGACAGACGGATGGACGGAAGGACGGACGGACAATGTCACACCATTGTGAAGCCATCCCAAGTTTGAAGTAGATCGGTTGAATTGTTCTTGAGATCTCTCATTAACAATATAGTCGACGGCGGCCATCTTGGTTAACGCAGTTTGGTGAAAAACAATTCCAGTCATCTTCTTATTGATGTGAAGTCACTCCCCAGATTTGAAGTCGATCGGTTGAATTGTTCTCGAGATATCGTGTTCATAACATTTTGGAGATGGATGGAATCTAAAATGGCTGACGGCGGCCATTTTGGTTAACGCAGTTTGGTGAAAATCAATTCCAGTCATCTTCTTATTGATGTGAAGTCACCCCCCCAAATTTGGAGTCGATCGGTTGAATTGTTCTCGAGATATCGTGTTCACAACATTGGTTGGAATCTAAGATGGCGGATGGTGGCCATCTTGGATAACGCAGTTTGGTGAAATACAATCCCAGCCATCTTCTCACTGATGTCAAGTCACCCCCCAAGTTTGAAGTTGAGTTGAATTGTTCTCAAGATATCGCGTTTACAACATGGTTGGGACGGACGGACGGAAGGACGGATGGGTAGCATTTATGTGGCGGGGGACAAACAGGGTACCGTACCAACATATACACATTAAATATATTGAAAAGAACTGTTCAGTGTGACAAAATCCATTTCACAACCTCTTTACCAGTACGTACACTTGTTTTTCAAATTGTTTGCAACAAGTACATTAATTACACTTCATCATGTACAAGAGTAGAAATTGTTAATCAGTTTAACTATGTATTCCAGCTATAAATGTTTATATAATTATTTATGAATTAAAAATTCATTACTGGTACAAGCAAGTAATTACCGCATTTACAAGCAAAGTCCCTGTTATTGATGTATTATTATTACATGAGTATCAATATGGTTAGCGAATAATGCAGGTACCTGCACCATTAATATTAGAGTACTTGACTTAGTACCACTTCCGAGGACAGATTTGATCCAAAGGAAACAACGCATGTCACAGATCACAGTGTTTATCTCCATACACCAAATGAATGCATTCTTTACGTTGTCAAGAGATATCTTAATCCAAACCTGTAAAATGCAACAAAAAATATAGAAACAGCTAGTGTAGACAGAGAGCATGCGAAACTGAATTTCCCTGATGTGGTACAATTGTGACCAACATTCCACAAGACGTTGTTAAAACAGAATCTGTGATTCAGCGAGTTGCTTTGGTCATGGACCTCTGACCTTTTAACCTCAATCGTGGTACCAGTACCCAGCATGTCTCTCCACACAAATGCATCCACTCGCAATAATGTTATTCACTACAAGCACGAGGTATTCCTGCCACATTCTTGGACTCGAGCAATAGCAAAGACAAAGTTTTCAACATTTTCCTGTTGAAGAGAAAGGGGGAGTGCACTGTCACATTGCCCTTTGACCTCTTTTACCATTGTCAATTTCATTACCAGATATATCGTCTCTGATGTAGCCACTCAAAAAAACTAATTCGAATTTTGAGGATTTCCTGATTTTTGGGCCAAATTCTGCTTTGGGAAACATCGTACTGCCCTCTTATCTACTCGAAAAAAATATTGCAATTTTCAAGACATGGGTTAGGCCACAGTGACCTCGACCTTTGACATACTGACCTCAAATTGGTTCGCAAGATCTCATAGTTATCCTGGTGAAATGTGACAAGAATCAATCAATTTGTTGAAAAACTAAGGAGCTAAATAACGAAAGTCAGGAGGAGGAGACGAATGTGCATTCTACAAGACTTTGCCGCTATAACTGATGTATCCAAAAAACAACAGTTAGTCAACAATCCTCCATGATACTAGAAAGGCAGGATCTGGTTTGTGCGATCAAATCTACATGTATATCACTGATAAGTAATGATATTCATTTTGCAGTCATTTCGCAAACATAGCACCATATCCTCTACAATCAATGGTTACCTTAACTTATATAGTCAGTGATTTCCATAGCCTATAACGAATAGTTACCATAGCCTCATAACCAATGGTTTCCATGGCAAATATTCCATGGTTAACCGTTACCATAGCTTGCATAAATATATGATTGGTTACCACAGCCAGTAGTTACCATATCCTCTATAATCAGTACAGTAGTTGCCATTATCCTCTATATCCTCTATAAATTCTACAGTTATTACATGTATATCCTCTATAATCAATGATTACAACATCCTCTATAATCAATAGTTACCATAACCTCTAGAATCAATTGTTACTGTATCCTCTATAATCTACAGTTATTATAATCCTCTATAATCAATGATTACAACATCCTCTATAATCAATAGTTACCATAACCTCCATAATCAATGGTTACTGTATCCTCTATAATCTACAGTTATTATAATTCTCTATAATCAATGATTACAACATCCTCTATAATCAATAGTTACCATAACCTCTATAATCAATGGTTACTGTATCCTCTATAATCTAGTTATTATAATCCTCTATAATCAAAAATTACAACATCTTCTATAATCAATAGTTACCATAACCTCTATAATCAATGGTTACTGTATCCTCTATAATCTACAGTTATTATAATCCTCTATAATAAAAAATTACAACATCTTCTATAATCAATAGTTACCATAACCTCTACAATCAGTGGTTACCATAACCTCTATAATCAATGGTTTCTATAGCATATAATATTCCAGATACCACAGCCTATATAGTCAATGGTTATCCTTGCCAAAGGTTACCATATTCTCTACACTCAATGGTTGACATATCCTCTAGAGCGGTTACTATATGCTCTATAATCAATGGTTACCATATCCATTTTTATCAATGGTTACCATATCTTGTATAATCATTGGTTGCCATATCCTCTATAATCAATGGTTAACATGCTATATTTGTAGATTATGATAGCATACTCAGTGGTTACATGCAATTATCAATACTGCAACAGCCTTCTTAGCAAAGGTTACCAATAACCTCTAAGTTATCAAGCCTTTATCAATAGCTTTCAAAATAAAAAAATTTCAATAGTTTTAAAATCCAAGGTACCAAAATTAATCAGAGGTTAGTTTATAGCAATCTATAAATTGTAGCCAAATGTTATAAACATACTCTATGATAATCAAGCTAGGCTATCAACTGGCTCCATAATAAAAGGGTTACGGTTAATATGGCCATATTTTGTGAGTTAGAAAATTAGAGCGGCGTGAATAATCAATCCCACCATCAGAAACTCTCTCATGGCGTGGTCTGGCTGTCGCCGGTCTGTAGCTCGCCCCTTCACATGTTCTCTGACAGTCATAGCTGGAGGTAAATTGGTTACCACCAGATCTGCAGCCTCCATCTCGATATTCCTCACATCTCCCTGTATGTCTGTTATAATACCATCTTGTGCTCCATCGACCACAGTTCCCAGTATGTTTTTCTCTCAGGCAACGTTCTGATGAATGGTCGGAAAGTTTTACATTTATCAACCTTATACTTCAAATAATGAAAGTACTTTGACTATCAGAGTAACAATGGTTTTGCAAAGCAGTTATCTTTTATTGAACACATATATATCGGAATGGGATTATATGTGCTGTACCGTTATAATACAAGACCAATATGCCTTTTAAAGTGTATATGCTTTCAACCACAAGTAGCTACTTGTACATTCATTTGCAAATGAAAACCATCTTCCAAACCAATGTTTGCAAGAAAGAGTAGGAATACGTAAAACTTCAGTAATGGCTGGTGTCATGGCAGATGCACACCTTTGTTATTCTGTCATTAACAAATTGGATCAGATCTCCAGGAATGATCTGGTTGTGACTGGCATACTTTTACTCAAGACTGATTGGATTTCTCGTGACTGAGCAATTGGCGATGATCATGAACGAATGCGGAGGCTACCCATTGAATCGTTTTTTAAAATATTTTTTGTCACATGGCCAGTTTTGTTTGGATTTTCTCGATTCTCTGGACCTCATGAAGGTGTGCAGCGAACAATTTTGCTGATAATTGTCTAATGCAATTGCCTTCAACAGAATCGGCTAAGTGTGCACAGCCATAACTGACTAAGGTGAAAAATACATATAGAAGGCTAACTTTACACAAACAAGAGTTAAGTATTTCAAGACACACTCCGTGCATGCCCCTACAAACACAGCCTCCATATCAGCCCCATTCCAGATCTGGGGCATGTGCTGAAAATGTGAATGCATGCTTTTTGTTACGCTAGTGTTACAAAACTTGCATTTCCCTTCAACTCGATTGCTTTCATTCTCAAGTGAGTCACCCAGCTAATATTTCTCATGTCAAACTAAGCTTTGCCATATATGTGAGGGGCTGGGGGAGTCAGATGATGCAACGATGCATCATACTGTGAAAGAAGTACATTAACAAGGAAATGATAATATCTTCTCTTTTCAAAGTTTTCTCATTTCAAAGCAAGCATGTATGTTCTACTGCTGAGTGCAATCTCTTATCAAGGCTAAACAGAAATCACAGTTACATAGTTGACTGGAAGGTACAAAATGGTAACTTCTATTTACAATTGAAGTGAGGAGAGCATTCACAGAAGGTGGATATATCTGCTTCCTCATGTTAAGTGTTGTGGTGGTTATAAGCCTAACAAAGCATTTTATATTTTTCATGCATGAGATAGATGCTGGTTTTCTTAGTCCATGGCATGTGATAGGGTAATGCTTGAAACAATACATTTGGCCCGAGGCTTGAACCAAAAAAAGTTCCAGACTTCTATAATCCTGCATGGCTGACTTCTATAATCCTGCATGGCTGATTTCTATAATCCTGCATGGCTGACTTCTATAATCCAGCCTGGCCGACTTCTATAATCCTGCATGGTAGACTTCTATGAGCCTGCATGGCCGACTTCTATAATCCTGTACACTCAACTGAAAAGCACAATCTGCACCCAGATGACATGTGTTGTCAATAATCCACTGCAGACTCAAGCCAGAAACTGGAGGGATGTTTGCAAAAATAAAAAAAATTGTCTTTCTGATTGGCCAAAGTTTAAGAGTGTTCATGCTAATTCTTTGTGGTGGGGTCAGATTTGGCATAAAGAGAGCGGATCATACAGTCGATGTACAGATAAGATCATTAATATACATTCCACGGATGAGTACAAAGTGTCATCAGAAGTGTGCATACATGACTATGTAGGGTACAGTACCATAATCAGCCAAGTTGAGAACCTTCAGCTCACTGGATAGGGAACTGGATTCATAATTGAGATGTCAGTGGTTTGCTGGCGTGACCCTTGCATGAATGGAAGGACACTGACCAGGTTGTTTAAGCTGATGAAGTGTAGGAAGAGTGCTTGGTGACGGTCTGATTGTCGAGTTTATTTGCTAAGGGATGGGGTGGTTCAAGTGGAGGGAATAGGGCAGCTTGCCAGGCTACTCACACAGTTCAATGGGGATGAGAATGGTGGTTCTTCATGATGGGGGTCGAGGAAGTGTGGTAGGATGTGAGTTCATCAGTGCCTGCACTACCTTGTAGCTAACAGGGAATTTCCTTTTGGCTCGGTCAGTAGAGCACTGAACTAAGTCATCTCTCACTGGACTCAAGATATCGGTGGATCAAACCTTAGCTGGGAAATGAGCAATTACAACAGAGGTGTTGACTGTAGGATCCTTACGGGAATGGAGGTGGGTTGAATCAATGATCTGATTGTAGAATTGCAGAAGTGTAGACAATGTGGATGGTGATGATCTGATTGTTCATTTGAGTTGCAGCTGGTGGTTCAATGGCAGGAATGGGACAGCTTGCAAGGCTAGTTCCAAAGTATTGGAGATAGGGGATGAGGGGAGGGAGGCAGGGAATTTGGCTTAATGTCACACTCAAGTTTGTTTCACTCATATGGTGACCGTCAGTTTGGTTGGTGGAGGAAGCCGGAGTACCCGGAGAGAACCACCGCCCTTTGGCAAGTAACTGACAGACATTCACACATGGACTAACTGGGTTAGAACCCGTGCCGGTTCAGCGGTGTGAGGCTAGCAGTCACCAGCGCAGCGCCTTAGACCACTCAGCCACCAAGGGCCCCAATATAGGATGGCAGTTATTCATGAAGGGGGCAGGTGGATTCACCAATGCCTGTACTAACTGTACCTAATTGGAATTTGCCTTGAGTTCAGTCATTAAGCCACTGGATTCACACGAGGTAGGTGGATCAAATCTCAGCCAGCAATTTGGCTACTACAACAATACCACGCATTATGTTATAAGCAGGAAATACAATTAATTACACCAATAATTCCTCTACCCAAAGAACATCAGTACATGTAGCTTTAATTATCATGAACAACAGGATTAGATATTTGAACATGTGTTTGTAGCAGTTTGCATCTTCCATCACCAAGTTACAGTGAACATGGATTCCACTGTAGAAGTATCATTCCATGGCATAAGAGTTCTCATTCCAGCTACCAGTGGAAAGTTATAGCAGCAGGAGTAACACATGGTCAAATATTTAATGTGAAATACTAATTAACAGTAGCACACAGTGCAATAAGCACTAACAGTTAGCATGGGACATTTTGTTTCTGAAAAACAACATAAGAGGGTAAGTAGTGCCGAGGTTAACTGACTGGAGAGTTCCAAATAAAATCCCACCATCAATGTTGTTCCATCTGTCAGGGCGTGGTCTGGCCGTCACTGGCCTGTAAGTAGGCTGTATCCTACCAACAGTTCCCTCACACAATCTCCGACAGTCATAGCTGGAGGTAAATTGGTTACCACCAGATCTGCAGCCTCCATCTCGATATTCCTCACATCTCCCTGAATGTCGGTTATAAAACCATTTGGTGCTCCATCGACCACAGTACCGGCTATCTTTTTCTTCTCGACAACGGTCTGATGTAGAAACATGGCAAATTATGTAATCAACATTTCAATACAGGTCAGTATTAAAACACCATTAAAACCAGTGTTAGATTTGCATTAACACAGCTGAATTGCAACTTACATTTGTTAACATTCGGAGTTGATTTTTTTTTTTTTTTTCAAAACAACAAATTAACAAAAATGCTTTTAGGTTGCCGTGTTCTGTCCAGTTAAAACTTATAAACATAAAACAAATATATAAAACAGCAACAGTCCAGTTTGCAACTCATTCACATCTTGAAACTGTTACCTTTAAAAATGTATGATAAAACAGAACAATCAATATATTATTGATACTCTACTTCAGTCAACTCCGCTGAAATGAATATTGTAACAATTTTTCAATAATTACCAGACCATGTGGGTCGTCCCTGTATCTCTCCAAAATCAGTATATGATAATCCCTCTAATAATTCAATTACAGGAAGTGAAAATTCCCACCATGCCATATGGGGGAGATCAAATTTATTAGAAGAGAAAATTGACAAAGATTCAAAATCATGCACATAATCCATTATTTCTTCATTATTTCAATGATTTTAGAAGGCGAACAAATTTATTAGAACAGCCGATTGAATTTTGTCTCAAAAAATGGGGGTGATTGAATGTTGATAGGGGGTTGAATTATTAGAGGAATTACTGTAGCAACAGAATAATATATGTATAATCATCTGTACAGTCAAGCTGTAAACCCTCAGACACCTGCTTCTGTAGATTTAGCTATGAAAAGTGGTTGCCCCACATTGGGCGCCAATATGAGACATGGTTTTCCCGGAGTATAGATGGTTTCATGATATAGGGGAATTTGATGACGTATTTAGTTCTAAATCTGTTGAGCCGTCTATCAGTTGTTGGTCTATCAATGAAAACAATCCCTACTCGAGGAAAATCAAGTCTTGCATATAAAAAGCATTTGTTTCAATTCCCCAACAATATATAAAGCTCCAAACCAAGCACATGATATTACTGGTTTAACATACATATTCATTCATATAATTTGAATAAGTAAAAATGTAGTGAAAAGTGATCTGCATCAATCCCATGTAAATGTAAGCCAATGGCACCATCAACAAGAAATGTACAAAGCACAAATATAACTCCGCTGCAAATTCTAAATGATCAATGTACTAATACCACACAAACCCTTAATTCCAGTAACAGGTATGCATTCAAGGATTTACATAAGGTAAAAAATTATGTTCTGCATTTGATGTGCATACATGTATGTGATCAACTACAGGATTATGAATGGCCCATAAGGAGCTTCACTCCAATTGCAAGTGACACTGACATAAAATGGAGCATTGACTTTCGAATCTCAGTAAAAAATTCGTTACAACTTCACATCTTACCTTCAGAAAAGATATGAATAAAATGTATTCTGACTACAACATACCAACAATGTAAAGCTAAATTCTTGAACAATAGAATTCAAATCAATTCTCCATTGAATTGAAATTTGATTGCTGACTCAATCATGGTGACTGAGCAACCAGTGAATATATTCTACTGCTACCTGATGGCAATCAAGCATAGCTTTAAACAATCGGGGGACCAACTTACAGAAGTTATAAAACTTATAACCTAGCCAAGTTAAGGGTGTAACATCGTTTTCAACCTTGTTTCAGTAATATCACGATGGACCAAGTTAAAAACTGCATATAGCATTAACTCTCAGAAGTTATAAGTTGGTGTGCACATTGACCACAAAATGTTTGAGGGAGGAAACGACACAAAAAGTTGAACAGTGAGAATAACAAGTGTTCTGAGAACCCCAACATCTCGCCTTGCGGGATCATCCGCCGAAGATGCAGCAGTATTGAAAGCATATATGTAGAGCAAACAATAAGGTCTGGAATAGGTGATGTGGTACAGACAATAATGTCTGGAATAGATTATCTGGTACAGACAATAACATCAGTCCCATGTGGGATTACTGGCATATAAGTTAATCCCATGTAGGATGGATAGGTCAGTGCCGTCGGATTACTGGTGCATAGGGCAGTCCAGTGTGAGAATACTGCTGGATAGGTCAGTCCCATGTGAGATTACTGCTGGATAGGCCAGTCCTGTGTAGGATTACTGCTGGATGGACCAGTCCCGTGTGTTATTACTGATGGATAGACCAGTCCCCTGTGGGATTATTGCTGGATAGTCCAGTCCCAAGTGGGATTACTGCTGGATAGGCCAGTCCTGTCTGGAATTACTGCTGGATAGATGAGTCTCGTATGGGATTAATACTGGATAGGACAGTCCTGTGTGGGATTACTGCTGCATAGGCAGTCCAGTGTGGGATTACTGCTGCATATGGCAATCCTGTGTGGGATTACGGCTGGGGAGGCCAGTCCCATGTGGGATTACGGCAGGATAGGCTAAACTTGTGTTGGATTACAGCGGGATAGGTTAGTCCCATGTAGGATTATGGCTGGATAGGTCAGTGCCATGTGGGATTACTGCTGCATATTGCAGTCCAGTGTCATATTACTTCTGGATAGGTCAGTCCCGTGTGAGATTACTGCTGCATAGGCCAGTCCCGTGTGGAATTACTGCTGGATAGACCAGTCCCATGTGAGATTACTGCTGGATAGGCCAGTCTGGTCTGGGATTACTGCTGGATAGGTCAGTCCTGTGTGGCATTACTGCTGGATAGGCCAGTGCCATTTGGGATTACTGCTGGATAGGTCAGCTCTGTGTGAGATTACTGCTGGATAGACCAGTCTGGTCTGGGATTACTGCTGGATAGTTGAGTTCCGTATGGGATCACTGTTGGATAGGTCAGTCCCGTGTGGCATTACTGCTGGATAGGCCAGTGCCATTTGGGAATACTGCTGGATAGGTCAGTCCCGTGTGGGATTACTGCGGGAGAGCTGTGACCTAGGAAAACATGAAACATGTCCACCAAGTTTTATAATCATCCCACGAAAGGTTCAACAAACTTTTCATGTACAGATCTACATGTAAATTTTTGCCCAACAAAAACCTTATCAATGGAAACGTACAAAGTCTAAACTGCAATAATTAGGACAAAAATTCATATTTAATGTCATATTTCTTAAATAGCACATGCACAGCCTCGAATCACATTGAACTTGGGTAGCAAGTGTCAAACTCATCCAATGAAAGCGGACAGCTTCAGAAAACTTTCCATGTACAGGTGTACATATACATGTACATTATCATTGGCAGATTACTTAGACAAAATCCTCAAAATTTGAACAAAAATTAATATTTCATCTCCTAAATAGCACAGGTACATCTTCTAATCATAAGAAACATGTGTACCAAGTTTCATAATCATTCAATGACAGCTGACAAATGCAGCAAACTGTGGTGTACAGATGTACATGTGCACTTCAGCTAAACGCAAAACTCATTCATAGGGATTTTAACATTGGAGCACCCCAGGGGTAGTACCCCCAGGTGGCATACCCACCCCCATATTTTTTAAATATTTTTTCTAATTTTTCTAGATTTTTTTTTAACTTGCTAAACCAAAAATCTTATTATTTCCAGGAAGGAGGCATGGAACACCGACACCGAGGACGACATCCTCTTTCCCCCTTCACAATATCTCCCCTTTACTTCGTAAGGCGAGATAAAAATGACCTTCTAATGCAAATATGACAAGGTTACCTTCAGAAGATTGGATTGGGACATAATGTCATTTCCAGAGTTGCTTTGTAACTTTATAAGGGCCAATTTGTACAGTAAACAAAAATGAATGCAGCTCTTCAAAAACGAGCATGGCCTTAAGTGATACCTCCTTTTCAGGAAAATTATACATCACGTCTACAGACATGACAGAGGAAAGTCTGAGATGCAAGGATATAAGCTGATATGTAATACATGTATCATTTAGGTTAAAATATCATGTTTATGAAAGTTTTACGAATGTACCGCATACACCTAAAGGCATGAATGTTGTTAGGGATCGTATCCATCCAACGTTCGTTTGCTAGACGTTTTAAACGATGAAAAAAAACGTCGATGCAAACGATGGGTGTATGAGTTGATCGTTTTTTAAAAAACGTCTGTCAGATAAAGACGATCGCCGGAAATCTCCGGCAACCTACGGTAAGGGTGCCGGTCGTCTTTTCACACCTCGAACAAAGGTGCAGACGTTTTCTAGCAAACGATTGAAAGTCTCCTGGCAAACGATCGGCTCGAAAGTAGTCCCGCTTTACAGACGCAAAAACAACAACAACGGCTGTGTCGCTTGAGGCCGTGAAAAACGGATTATGAGAACGGAACACAAATTAATGTTGTTTTTTTTCTCCAGATTTTTGCTATATGTGTGCTGCTTGACTATATCTTAGAATCGGTTACGGTGTAATTCGTTAATAAACAAAATATTATGGAACCATGATATCGTTTTATGAACGTGCGATTCGAATCTTATGTATTTTGCAGAATACGGGCTTTGCGCATTTTGGAAGGCGGCTTCAAAAAAGTCAGTTCTAGATTACCATTTGATTTGATTTGATTTTTATTTCACCATGCATAACAATAATGTTTAGTAAACAAAATATAATAGTGGCGGGATGAAAACCCTGAGGGGTTTGTTTTATCCCAAAATAATTATTATATTTACAAAGATGATAATATGCGGTAAACTCTATCATAGTGAGACAAAAACACAAATTTAATTTCCAACTTCCACAGATGGCAAACAGAATAGATGTCTAATTATGTTCCAGGAATAAATACGATTATATCCTCGATTTGAATAATGAGAGCGAAACGTGAGATTTTAACTGAGAGGGTAAATTGTTCCATATTTTGGGACCCTTTATTTTAGTACTATAAGTCAGAGTAGTAAAAATCGCGATATAAATGTAATTTAGCCCGTCTAGTTGGATACCTGTGGACAACAGATAATTTTGAAAAATATGATCTGAAAGTGTTTGGAATTAGGTCTGTATGATTGAAAAATTTGTCAACAAAAATTAACACCTGGTAGCCGTTTATTTGTTTTATGGACAATATTTGTAATTTTTGGAATGAGATGATCATAGTTTTACTTTAACAATTATTATTACGTTTGATTACAGATAAATGTCGAGTGAAACATTAGAATCTAATGCGTATATTTTTTCTCTTTCAGGACGATGCGTAAACGCAGAAATTTACAAGACATTCACCATAGATAACGGTTTTCTAATGGTGTAACTCCTAATTTTGTTTTTGTTCAATTTGCGCTTTTGAAGCGCGCCTTGTTTGGTAAGCTTTTAAAGTTACATCTGCAAATATCTATACGTGATGAGTACTCTATTCATCTGAAGTTTGTAATTTCGATAGAAGTCGGATACCCGTGGTTGTACATTTACAACTTTTAGAGCAACGCCGCATGACATTTTCATACAGAGAGATTATTTTGTCACATGGTATCGTCGATCCAGTTATAAGAGATCGTGTATGTAATTAACAAGAATTAACTAGTCTTGTTTCGCCGTTGGGATTCGAGTGGGTAATCAAAATAACCATTGTTTATTACTTCTTAATTTGCTATGGGCTGTATCCCACCGTGTTAATTCCTCAATTTCTCACATGTCATTTATTACTCTTCATAGCGCATATTTGTTGATCTCTCTTTGTTATTGGTTTAAACAATATTTTATTCCAACAATGCAATGCATACGATCAGTAATAAAATTTATGTGAACTTACCTTGATTTCCTGTATGTTGTTCCATAGTGAATGAAGTATCGGTTGTGGTGAGAAACAAATAAGCTGGATGTGAAAGACGATGTGTATAGTACTAAAGATGAGATCATATATGTCCAACCTTCCAGAAATGCACTTAAATATATTTTTCATGGAACAAAACTGCATGGCTTATTTAGAGCCCGGAGTGATCAATTAAAACTGTCCCGGAAATGTGCAACTGTGAATAAACAAAAAGTATAAAATCAAAGACACTTGTTGCCTTTTATTTAATAATGTCTTTGAAATGAACAATCCCTTCAGCGATACTTCCCGTGAACGTCCATTTATTTGAATTATGGTAGTAATAAAGCAAATGCCCGTGGATGCCGCCTCCGGAAGTAACTCTTGCGTCCTTCGTGGCTCGAAAGTCAAGCTGTGTGTAGACCAATAGAACAGACAAAAAAGCTGATCACTTTACTATTATTATGGCTAGACAATAAATTGACAGCTTGGCAATATTGTTTACTAATCAAGCAGGATTCTTACCTATATGCTCACCGGAAATTAGTTTCTTCCACGTATAGTCCTGCTGGATAGGGATATGGGACTTTCTTGCACAATCATATGTTTATTGGTTAGAATCTTACAACAAAACATAAACATAACGAAGAAATATGTGGATATGCGAATAATATTATCCGGAGAAAAGGCGGTCATTCCTCTAGTTTCAATATGTCCATGGAGCAAACAAACCTGCAATGTAGAATAA
This sequence comes from Hanleya hanleyi, assembly GCA_036873755.1. Classification (NCBI taxonomy): domain Eukaryota; kingdom Metazoa; phylum Mollusca; class Polyplacophora; order Lepidopleurida; family Hanleyidae; genus Hanleya; species Hanleya hanleyi. The sequence goes on along the minus strand of JAVTVY010037949.1, from coordinate 95,586 downwards.
AAGTGCGTTAAGTTGACCATAATAAATAAAACACCGATAATCAAATATTTGGATCTGTTTCGATAAAGTCTCAAATAAAAGATTGGTTGTCAAAAAATACATCTGTCTCAGCGCATTGCCGAGAAATTCCCTTCAATCTAAAACATTAAAAATGCTTGAATGAAGACTCAATGGAAATTCACACCTCCACTTTCTCTCAAGTAGCGATGTTCAAATATCAGGGTCACCAAATATTCTCCCGTGACAATTCTTTTTCATGGCACCCATCAAAGTATAGCTCTAGAAACTTTCTGGATAATTTTAATGTATTCGACTTGTGAATTGAAGGATCGTGAATATAGCGTTTTCCTCTCTGATCTGGTATATCGCCATGAACGTTTCGACAGACACGTGTTCTACACCGGTCTTTATTTTCCCGCCATGCGGGAGCAGTCCTGTGTCGACTTTTCTTTTGAAACCGTAACAGCGTCTCTTACAAAAGCAGTGAGACAAAATTAAGATACCCATTGCATTACACATGATTGAGAAGGCACAATAAAGAAAGCAAATTGTGAGTATTCATCAATTAACTAGGCTAGATGAAGAATATATAACAAATCTTTCTCAAAGCCACATCTCATAGGAAGCCAACTTAAGTGTTAGTCATCTTTCACAATTAAGCTTCTATACTATTGTGCCAATGACAAATATGTCCCACCATCAAAGCTGTCCGGTCTTCCAAGGCCTGGCCTGTTCGGCTCACGTCTGTAGGAAGGGGCTGGTCTACCAACAGTTCCCTCCCCTTCACATGTTCTCCGACAGTCAGAGCTGGAGGTAAATTGATTACCACCAAATCTACACCCTCCATGTTGAAATACCTCACATCTCCCTGAATGTCTGTTATAATACCATTTGGTGCTCCACTGACCACAGTTTTGAGTATCTTTTTCTTCCAGACAACGGTCTGACAATGAAACATGTTGAATATTTGCATAATTACAACTGAGACATATGGATTGCAGCTGCTCCTATGCCAGAGCGAGTAAGTGAGTAGTAGAGTTTAACATCATTTTTAACCTTGTTTCAGTCATATCATGACAGTGTCTACATACATGTATACCAGAACATGATAGTGCTCACAGTTCTTATTACCCTGGATACTGATCAGCCCAGCCAGTGCAGCACCCGGTCACCCATCCAAGTATTGACCGAGCTTAACATTGCTTAACTTCGGTGATCTGACGAGAACCGGTGTTTCTATGCCGTGTGTTTCATGACTGAAATCTGAACATCTGTTATACATGTAATACCAGATGGTGCTCCACTGACCACTGAGGATTGAGTATCTTTTTTCTTCCAGACAATGGTCTGATAAAGAAACAAGTTGAATATTTGCATAATGATGACCGAGTACAACTCTTGCTATAGCCAGCAACAGGTTTTAGAATATTGCATTATCACTTGTTTAGTATGACCTAGCTGCCCTCATCTTTGTTTTGGAGGCAACTTAGGGACCGTATCCAACCATCGTTTGCTGTTGAGACGTTTTAAACGATGGAAAAAAATGCTCAGCTACTACACCCATCGTTTGCACCATCGTTTTTTTGTGTAGCAAACGATAAAAAAAACCATCACCGGAGACTGCCGAAGGTGCCGCTGTCGTTCGGAAGAAAACGTCGTCGTTTGGAAGAAAACGATTATCGGCTGACAAAAGACGATCGCACGTGTTAAGCTGCGCATAAATACACACTGGGTGAACAGGCCGTGCCTTAGCTCTCAACTGCGCACATGTGTAACAAAATATAGCGCTATCAGCGAATGTGAAAACGTGTTTAACGCAGGGGAAATAAATTACACTTTAATCGCCTTCCGCGTTTGTTTTAAAGGTTTGATTACGGGAAGTCGCTGTTTGTGTGCAAAAATTTTCTATGAAAATGACAACCATCTAGCTGTGATAATGGAAGTGTCACATACGCAAATAAAACTGAATGGTTTAATAACACCCTCCCCATGTATGCACGGTGTAAAAAAATTCTTTGAATAGGCCGGAAAAGATAATCAACAGATAACTCTGCCGATATCTTACTGATCTGAATTCTGTTCAGTTACTATTTAACTTGAAGAAATACCCGCTTCAGAAATATTTAGGTTGATAAATATTTCCTTGTTATTCAGGGCGATACGGAAGTCTACCGTGGAAAAATGGTGTCGATTCGCCTGGAAATTTTCGCGATAATGCCGACACTAGGTTTTGATCCCTTTCCTTGAAAACGCATGGATACAATAGAAATCTAAATAAATATTTTTCATCGCTAGTATTGTGGGACCATGTAACTATTATATGATTTTTGTATCTTCAGCGGTTTTCTTGTAATGTTTACCGGAAAACGTGTAACACGATTTGCGGAGAATTCCACTGAAATTCGCCCACTTCAGAGTACGTTTTAATACCTCACTGGCAAATCGTGTTACACTTTTCCCAATAAATATAACATGAAAAGAGCTGAAGAGACAGAAATGATATTTATATTTTCATGATCCTATAAATACTCGAGATGAAAAATGTATTTAAATATTTTATTTTATGAATGCGTTTTCAAGGAAATTGATAAAAAAAAACTAATGTCGGTATATCGCCGAAAATTCTCGGCAAATCGACTATGTTTTACGTTAAATAAACCAAAAAATGGAAAGGTTTCTTATGTTATTTGGCCTGTGTACTGTATTGCAGTCCATAGGGAAAATCATGTGTCATCAACACGCGCGTTTAGCTTTAATATTTATTCTACGTGTCTGTCTGAAAAAAAACCCCAGCTTGTGTACGGTCAAGGAGCACACGCGTACACGCACGTGGCCTTCCATTTCGACTGCCGTTTATCCCCAGCATAGAAAAGTCGACACAGGACTGCTCCCGCATGGCGGGAAAATAAAGAGCGGTGTAGAACACGTGTCTGTCGAAACGTTCATGGCGATATAGGCCTACCAGATCAGAGAGGAAAACGCTATATTCACGATCCTTCAATTCACAAGTCGAATACATTAAAATTATCCAGAAAGTTTCTAGAGCTATACTTTGGTGAGTGCCATGAAAAAGAATTTTCACGGGAGAATATTTTTTGAACATCGCTACTTGAGAGAAAGTGGAGGTGTGAATTTCCATTGAGTCTTCATTCAAGCATTTTTAATGTTTTAGATTGAAGTGAATTTCTCGGCAATGCGCTGAGACAGATGTATTTTTTGACAACCAATCGTTTATTTGAGACTTTATCGAAACAGATCCAAATATTTGATTATCGGTGTTTTATTTATTATGGTCAACTTAACGCACTTTTATTCTACATTGCAGGTTTGTTTGCTGCATGGACATATTGAAACTAGAGGAATGACCGCCTTTTCTCCGGATAATATTATTCGTATATGCACATATTTCTTCGTTATGTTTATATTTTGTTGTAAGATTCTAACCAATAAACATATGATTGTGCAAGAAAGTCCCATATCCCTATCCAGCAGGACTATACGTGGAAGAAACTAATTTCCGGTGAGCATATAGGTAAGAATCCTGCTTGATTAGTAAACAATATTGCCAAGCTGTCAATTTATTGTCTAGCCATAATAATAGTAAAGTGATCAGCTTTTTTGTCTGTTCTATTGGTCTACACACAGCTTGACTTTCGAGCCACGAAGGACGCAAGAGTTACTTCCGGAGGCGGCATCCACGGGCATTTGCTTTATTACTACCATAATTCAAATAAATGGACGTTCATGGGAAGTATCGCTGAAGGGATTGTTCATTTCAAAGACATTATTAAATAAAAGGCAACAAGCGTCTTTGATTTTATACTTTTTGTTTATATTCACAGTTGCACATTTCCGGGACAGTTTCAATTGATCACTCCGGGCTCTAAATAAGCCATGCAGTTTTGTTCCATGAAAAATATATTTAAGTGCATTTCTGGAAGGTTGGACATATATGATCGCATCTTTAGTACTATAAACATCGTCTTTCACATCCAGCTTATTTGTTCCTCACCACAACCACAATTAAGCAGTAATAAACAATGGTTATTTTGATTACCCACTCGAAGCCCAACGGCGAAACAAGACTATCGCAGTGTTTCTTGTTAATTACACGATCTCTCATAACTGAATCGACGATACCAGGTGACAAAATAAGTATCTCTCTGTATGAAAATGCCATGCGGCGTTGCTCTAAAAGTTGTAAATGTACAACCACGGGTATCCGACTTCTATCGAAATTACAAACTTCAGATGAATAGAGTACTCATCACGTATAGATATTTGCAGATGTAACTTTAAAAGCTTACCAAACAAGGCGCGCTTCAAAAGCGCAAATTAAACAAAAACAAAATTATGAGTTACACCATTACAAAACCGTTATCTATGGTGAATGTCTTGTAAATTTCTGCGTTTACGCATCGTCCTGAAAGAGAAAAAATATACGCATTAGATTCTAATGTTTCACTCGACATTTATCTGTAATCAAACGTGATAATAATTGTTAAAGTAAAACTATAATCATCTCATTCCAAAAATTACAAATATTGTCCATAAAACAAATAAACGACTACCAGGTGTTAATTTTTGTTGACAAATTTTTCAATCATACAGACCTAGTTCCAAACACTTTCAGATCATATTTTTCAAAATTATCTGTTGTCCACAGGTACCCAACTAGACAGCCTAAATTAAATTTATATCGCGATTTTTACTACTCTGACTTATCTTCTTATAGTACTAAAATAAAGGGTCCTAAAATATGGAACAATTTACCCTCTCAGTTAAAATCTCATGTTTCGCTCTCATTATTCAAATCGAGGATATAATCGTATTTATTACTGGAACATAATTAGACATCTATTCTGTTTGCCGTCTGTGAAAGTTGGAAATTAAATTTGTGTTGTTGTCTTACTATGATAGAGTTTACCGCATATTATCATCTTTGTAAATATAATAATTATTTTGGGATAAAACAAACCCCTCGGGGTTTTCATCCCGCCACTATTATATTTTGTTTACTAAACATTATTGTTATGCATGGTGAAATAAAAATCAAATCAAATGGTAATCTAGGACTGACTTTTTTGAAAGCGCATTCCAAAATGCGCAAAGTCCGTATTCTGCAAAATACATAAGATTCGAATCGCACGTTCATAAAACGATATCATGGTTCCATAATATTTTGTTCCCGTAACCGATTCTAAGATATAGTCAAGCAGCACACGTATAGCAAAAATCTGGAAAAGAAAACAACATTAATTTGTGTTTCGTTCTCATAATCCGTTTTTCACGGCCTCAAGCGACACGGTCGTTGTTGTTGTTTTTGCGTCTGTAAAGCGGGACTACTTTCGAGCCGATCGTTTGCCAGGAGACTTTCAATCGTTTGCTAGAAAACGTCTGCACCTTTGTTCGAGGTGTGAAAAGACGACCGGCACCCTTACCGTAGGTTGCCGGAGATTTCCGGCGATCGTCTTTATCTGGCAGACGTTTTTTAAAAAACGATCAACTCATACACCCATCGTTTGCATGGACGTTTTTTTTCATCGTTTAAAATGTCTAGCAAACGAACGTTGGATGGATACGATCCCTTAATCAAAATAGTTTCATGAGGGATTTACATTTTCATGAGTAAAACTTAATCATTTTCTTCACATACATGTAGATGTAATATTATATTTACAATACTACCATTTATTATTATTTTATTATGTAATTTTCGACCAATAAAAAGAATTGAAAAAAAAAATTGTATTTAAAAAATCAAGGACATGCTAAACAACTAATGACCATGGCCTGTCATCTGAACGTCTGTTGTATATTGTAATGCCATTTGGTGATCAACTGACAAAAGTGCTGATCTCTTTTTCTTTCAGACAACGGTCTGGTAAAGAAACCTGAACATTTGCTTGAATTGCAACTCCTATTATATGGCCGTAGACAGGTTTTAGAATACTTCATGATTGATATTATGTTAATGATTGCCTTTTCTATTCTTGCATGACCACGGAAGGCATGTAACATACATTACTTTTCAATGATATGCTCACAGCAAGCATCTTCATTAAAATTATGAACACACATCAATCTCTCAGTGAATAAAGACAGAAAACATTGAGGATTCATGAAATAACATGGCTGGATGCAGCATATATAACTAATCCCCCAAAAAGCCAAATCACACAGGAAGCCCAAGTCGAGTGCTAGCAATTGTCTTGCATAATTGAAGATTCTAGACTAATGTGAAAATGACAAATATACCCCATCATCAATGTTATCCAAACTTCCAGGTTTTGGCCTGGCCGTCACTGTAGATAGGGTGTGATCCATCAACAGTTCCCTTCCCTTCATATGACCTATGACAGTAATAGCTAAGAGGTAAACTGGTTACCGTCAGACTTGTTGGAACTCCTCACATATCTCCCTGAATATAATACCATTTTGTCCTCCACCGACCAGTATCAAAGGTCCAACAGCAAGCGAGTGAGTGTGATTTATATATGTTAGAAATCGCAAACATCCATTTTCTTTGGGCAGAATCGACCAGGCCAGACTTAAGCCTATTGTCAATTTGAGATCCTATTGTGAATCAACCCACCGAGATTCACAATCCAGGTTTAACAGAAAACAATTGGACATATTTACCGACTTAAATGCCACAACCAATGTCTCTGATCTCAATGGCCTAGCCCCCCCCCCCCCAATTCAATATTTTGGTGAACAGCAATTAAACCTCTTGTCATGCTTGTATGTGTTTTCTTAGCGAATAGTCCATAATCATGCCGACATCTACCAGGCATTTTGCTTTAATATGCCTTTGTCGAGCTCTACATCCAACTTAATTTTGCTATAAATTTATCAGTATGAGTAGCTGGCAGTCATCACAATTAATGTACCACTGTCAAACTAAATATCGTACTTATTTAGTATACTAGCCGCATATTCTGAGTTGAGGCTTCTGGCTCAAATAAAACATAACCTTACTTTTAAACTAAGAACATTTATAGTTGTGAGAAACTTAAATAAACCAGAAATTACCAATTAAGACAAATAAAACAAACACACTGCTTTTGAGGATTAATGAAAGAAACATGAAGCTGCGCTATCGAAACCCCTCGTCTCTGAACCCCAGCTATTATAATGTAAGGGTGTCTCTACCAATTGATTGGCTTGTGGGAAGAAATATTTACCCCTGGTATTGTAAGTGTACTTTCTTTGAAAAAAAAAAGAAGTTTTTCTCCCCTTAAATTAATTTGTTTCTGGAATAAATTGAAAGAGCTGTATCGATGTCTCACCAAAACAGCAGTACACATGGCTAGATAAATACAGTACATGTATACTAAATGGCACATGTATGTCATTTTCAAAACAGATTTGCAAGCATTCTTTGCATTGTCTAAGAGAATAAATCAATAAATCAGTTATCCAATCAATAAATAAATGTGATAGTATACTAACATGATATAGAAATAATATGCAGACTTAACATAGGAATTAGTGGATTTTGTTAGACAAGGGGCATAACTCTGCAAAATACTTTCTGACACGACTCATTTTCGTGTAGCACCACTACATAGGTGGGCACCACTACATAGATAGGCATCTAGTGTAGCACCACTACATAGATAGGCATCTAGTGTCATTTTCAAAACAGATTTGCAGGCATTCTTCGCATTGTGTAAGAGAATAAATCAATAAATCAGTCATCCAATCAATAAATAAATGTGATAGTAAAATTAGTATACAAACATGATATAGAAATTATATGCAAACTTAACATAGGAATTAGTGGATTTTATTAGACAAGGGGCATAACTCTGCAAAATACTTTCTGACACGACTCATTTTTGATAGGCATCTAGTTTAGGTCAAGAGAAACAACTGTATCACGTTAGGATGTTGTACATGGAACAGTTCTGAAATTATCACAATAACAAATCATAAATGGATTTTTATTTGTAAAAAGGGGCATAACTCTGCAAAATATTGTCCGAGATGACTCATTTTCAATAGGCTTCTGATTTACGTGAAGATAAATAGATGTAACAAGTTTGGTTGCCATGCATGAAACGGTTCTGTAGATATCGCGGTAACGGATTTTATTAGACAAGGGGCATAACTCTGCAAAATCCTTTCTGACACGACTCATTTTTCGATAGGCATCTAGTTCAGGTCAAGAGAAACAACTGTATCACGTTAGGATGTTGTATATGGAACAGTTCTGAAATTATCACAATAACAAATCATAAATGGATTTTTATTTGTAAAAAGGGGCATAACTCTGCAAAATATTGTCCGAGATGACTCATTTTCGATAGGCTTCTGATTTACGTGAAGATAAATAGATGTAACAAGTTAGGTTACCATGCATGAAACGGTTCTGTAGATATCGCGGTAACGGACGGACGGACGTACGGACAGCCGTACATGATGACGACAATACCCCTAGGCCAAAGTTGGCCGAGGGGTAAAAATCAGTGATCATCAATATCATATCACCAGAATATGAAGCAAAGCTTTTAGCAGATGTTTGTGACAAGCTTGTAGACAAGCATGTAAATATTTGAAAAGGCCCACCATTCAATCTTCCTGGGTTTCCTCTCACTGTCACAGGTCTGTAGGTAGGACGTGGTCTGACAACAGTTCCCTCCCCTTCGCATGTTCTCCGACAGTCATAGCTGGAGCTAAACTGGTTACCGCCAGCTCCACATCCCCCATGCAGGAATTCCTCACAATTCCCTGTGTGTCTATTATAATACCATCGTGTGCTCCGTCGACCACATATCGCAGTATCTCTATCCATTGTGCAGCGGTCTAACAAACAAGATTTTATTTAAGCAGAAGTTGGACCTTTAATTAAAATAAAGTCTGCCACTATATGTGCACAAAATTACATTTCAACAATGATGTAAGCTAACTATTTATCAATTATTGGCTGTTCTCCAGTGCCACTAACAAAGCATGGCGGGTGAGTGAGCACAGCAGTCCAGATTATATGACAGGAATTCATTGATACTTCACCATAAAAGAACATGCCTAATGGCCCGCACACACACTTTCATGATTGCTGCATTAAGCGATAAGAATCAGACCAAATGATAAGGAATCAGCTAGGTGTGTGGTAAAGTTTTACTCATGACTTTGTTGCAAGAGATTGGGTCAAATTTATCAAACTGTTACGATTCCTCTCGAGTGAGTCAAAGCAAATGGGGAGAAGCTTGAAGCTGTGCAGCAACTCCTGACTGAATCGCTTGTAATATTTTTATTTAAACAATAAATAATAAAGCTTTAAGTCACAAGGTAGCCGATTATCACTTGATATCGGTAGCAACGACAAATATTGTCATATGACCAGTTTTATTTGGATTTTGTTATGATGATGTTGCGAAGTAACAGAGTAACTGTTTGATCCATTTTCTTCTGACAGAATCAGCTAGGCCAACCTTAAGTCTATTGTCAATTTGAGAGCATGTCGTGACTCAATAAACTGAGCTTCATGCTCCTGTTTTAATGAAAAACAATCAGACAAAAACTGACTCCTGCTAATCGCACTTCCATAAAAAGAGGGATCGGATTAAAAATACCTTCAGCAGTTTGAAGCATAAGGAATCTCTACCATATAACATACATGTGGCTGTCGCCATCGGGACCCCTCGGGCCCGGCCCAGAGCAATTGTGGAAAAAATGTTTCTGACCCCAACAACTCACATATTTGGGGTGGGCATAATTTTACCTGTATGATATAGATCATAGACAGACAAAACAATATAGCAATAGAGCAGTGATTACCTATAGTAGATGTAGTCGAACGATTACTGTCTATTCACAGCAATCCACACAGGTTTGTGTGAACTCCTGAAAAACACATCCCATGGCACCGACTTTCAATAGGCTTCTGGTACTGGCTGTATTAAACAACTGTATGAAGTTTCATTGTTGTGAGTGAAGGACTTTTTGAGATAATGTGTTTACAAGGTTATGGACCAACATACATCATCATGTATAAAGGGGCAGAACTCCTGAAAAACACATCCGATTACACCGACTTTCAATAGGCTTCTGGTACTGGCTGTATTAAACAACTGTATGAAGTTTCATTGTTGTGAGTGAAGGACTTTTTGAGATAATGTGTTTACAAGGATGAAAACAGACAGACATGTATAAAGGGGCATAACTCCTGAAAAACACATCCAATGGCACCGACTTTCAATAGGCTTCTGGTACTGGTTGTATTAAACAACTGTGTGAAGTTTCATTGTTGTGAGTGAAGGACTTCTTGAGATAATGTGTTTACAAGGATATGGACCATCAGACATGTATAAAGGGGCATAACTCCTGAAAAACACATCCGATTACACCGACTTTGAATAGGCTTCTGGTACTGGCTGTATTAAACAACTGTATGAAGTTTCATTGTTGTAAGTGAAGGACTTTTTGAGATAATGTGTTTACAATGATATGATGGACAGACGGACAGACGGACGGACGGACAGACGACGGAGGCAACGACAATACCGCTCGGGCAGAATCTGCCCCGGCCCGAGGGGTAAAAATGAAGAAAAGGCATCTGCTACTCTTACACAAGAATGAGGCTTATAATTAGTATGCAAATGACTGAAACAGCAAGCGTCAGATCTGACATTCAATATTCAGCTGTTGTACTATAAATGGGGATGTCCAACCATCAATGTTGTTCCACCTTCCAGGGCATAAGAGTCCCTACAGTAGCATCAACTATAAATGTTGACATCTATAAAATCCTGAATCTGGATAATTTTGTCTAAATCCTTTTGCCAGAAGCATGATATTAGTTCTTCCACAACTCTGTCGGACTGATTTTCACATCTAGTGAATTTCCAGGCTTTTTTAGGCTCTTAGGGTGAAAATGCTGATTTCACGGCCTGGAAAAGCAATTTTCATTTTCGTGCCTGTTCCAGGACCTGTATGCCTCACCACAACAGTCCTAGATCAGCATCCAGACAGTAAATTGGTTAATGCCAGTATACAGCTTTCAAATCCGCCTTTCGCGCTATTCGTAATGCCGGTTTCGGCCGCAAGGTGGCGCTAGCGCTCACGGCACTTTGGTCTGTTCCAGTTGTCTGCTAAACGTGCAGGAGGGAAGGCGGGTATTGTATTCCGCCTCGTTTCGTCAGATTTTCTCACTGATAGAGACGTCCTTGGTAGTTTACCTAAGTCATCTGTCAAGTCTAATTTTTACTCGTTTGTACAAGCATAATAAAAGCCGCTTTGTCAACAAATTGGGCAATCAAAGCGGTCAAAGTTGTTGTTATAAAACATGGTGGGTGGCCGGCAGTTCAGCCTGATTAAACCACACTCTACTGAAAACAATCAGCAGGGGCCAGTTTGTTTGATCAAGTACTGTGAGAAATAATCGGATTATCAGTTAACCCGACTACCATGTAGCTGTTAATGTAGCTGTATGATTATAATGTGATAAACAAGAACCTAACCCGCCTCAGTTGGGACGGCTGGTAGTCTTTCATAAGTTTATTGTGAAAAGACACACTGAACAGGAAATTAATGTGCCATATGTCTTCTAACTTCTCATAAATACTGAGGAAGCAAATTTTGCACTAATAGCTACTTATTATTAAGTTTTTAATTATCTAATTATTATACCATGTATTTCTTCTGCAAAAAAAAATCCTTTATGCCTGAGTCGATGACACGCAAGTCTCTACTATAACTAAACAAATGTTTTATAGCAACAACAACGACGAGCTTTGATTGCCCAATTTGTTGACAAAGCGGCTTTTATTATGCTTGTACAAACGAGTAAAAATTAGACTTGATGACTATACTTACATAAACTACCAAGGACGTCTCCATCAGTGAGAAAATCTGACGAAACGAGGCGAAATACAATACCCGCCTTCCCTCCTGCACATGTTTAGCAGACAACCGGAACAGACCAAAGTGCCGTGAGCGCTAGCGCCACCTTGCGGCCGAAACCGGCATTACGAATAGCGCAAAAGGCGGATTAGAATTCCACACATCTCCTGTGACGAAATCTGTTGTATTACAATAGCGACTGGAACTAGCATTCCTGATTTAGTACGGTATGCCTTTGTCCAGCTCTATACCCTCAAATTAATTTTGCAATAAATTTATGAGTATGAGTAGCTAGCATAATCATTACAGTGCATAGCGACTGGAACTAGCATTCCTGATTTACATGTAGTATGCCTTTGTCCAGCTCTACCCCCAACTTAATTTTGCAATAAATTAATCAGTGTGAGTAGCTAGCTTACTCATTACAGTGCCCCAGTATCTAAACTAAATAATGACTTAGTATCTATATGTACCTAGCGGCATATCTTGAGCCAAGGCTTCTTGCTCAAATAAAAGTAAACCAAACTATAAACATGTATACATTACCTTGTGAAGAACTTAAATAAACCAGAAATAACAGATTCAAAGAAATAAAACAAATACACTGTCTTTGAGGATTAATGGAAGAACAAATCATTGATCAATATCATATCGCCAGATGAAGCAAAGCTTTTAGCAGATGTTTGTTACAAGCTTGAAGACAAGCATTTAAATAGTAGAAAAGGCCCACCATCCAATCTTCCCGGGTTTCCTCTCACTGTCACAGGTCTGTAGGTAGGACGTGGTCTGACAACGGTTCCCTCCCCTTCACATGTTCTCCGACAGTCATAGCTGGAGCTAAACTGGTTACCACCAGCTCCACATCCCCCATGCACGAATGTCTCACATTTCCCAGTGCGTCTATTATAATACCATCGTGTGCTCCGTCGACCACATATCGCAGTATCTCTATCCATCGTGCAGCGGTCTAACAAACAAGATTTTATTTAAGCAGAAGTTGGACCTTTAATTAAAATAAAGTCTGCCACTATATGTGCACAAAACTACATTTCAACAATGATGTAAGCTAACTAAGCCCCCCCCCATTCAATATTTTGGTGAACAGCAATTAAACCTCTTGTCATGCTTGTATGTGTTTTCTTAGCGAATAGTCCATAATCATGCCGACATCTACCAGGCATTTTACTTTAATATGCCTTTGTCGAGCTCTACATCCAACTTAATTTTGCTATAAATTTATCAGTATGAGTAGCTGGCAGTCATCACAATTAATGTACCACTGTCAAACTAAATATCGTACTTATTTAGTATACTAGCCGCATATTCTGAGTTGAGGCTTCTGGCTCAAATAAAACATAACCTTACTTTTAAACTAAGAACATTTATAGTTGTGAGAAACTTAAATAAACCAGAAATTACCAATTAAGACAAATAAAACAAACACACTGCTTAGGATTAATGAAAGAAAAAATCAGATTTCATCAATATCATATCACCAGAATATGAAGCAAAGCTTTTAGCAGATGTTTGTGACAAGCTTGTAGACAAGCATGTAAATATTTGAAAAGGCCCACCATTCAATCTTCCTGGGTTTCCTCTCACGGTCACAGGTCTGTAGGTAGGTCGTGGTCGGACAACAGTTCCCTCCCCTTCGCATGTTCTCCGACAGTCATAGCTGGAGCTAAACTGGTTACCGCCAGCTCCACATCCCCCATGCAGGAATTCCTCACAATTCCCTGTGTGTCTATTATAATACCATCGTGTGCTCCGTCGACCACATATCGCAGTATCTCTATCCATTGTGCAGCGGTCTAACAAACAAGATTTTATTTAAGCAGAAGTTGGACCAGAAGTCTGCCACTATATGTGCACAAAATCACATTTCAACAATGATGTAAGCTAACTATTTATCAATTATTGGCTGTTTTCCAGTGCCACTAACAAAGCATGGCGGGTGAGTGAGCACAGCAGTCCAGATTATATGACAGGAATTCATTGGTACTTCACCATAAAAGAACATGCCTAATGGCCCGCACACACACTTTCATGATTGCTGCATTAAGCGATAAGAATCAGACCAAATGATAAGGAATCAGCTAGGTGTGTGGTAAAGTTTTACTCATGACTTTGTTGCAAGAGATTGGGTCAAATTTATCAAACTGTTACGATTCCTTTCGAGTGAGTCAAAGCAAATGGGGAGAAGCTTGAAGCTGTGCAGCAACTCCTGACTGAATCGCTTGTAATATTTTTATTTAAACAATAAATAAGGTGAGTGAGTGAGTAGGATTTAACGTCGTTTTCAACAATAAATAATAAAGCTTTAAGTCACAAGGTAGCTGATTATCACTTGATATCGGTAGCAACGACAAATATTGTCATATGACCAGTTTTATTTGGATTTTGTTATGATGTTGCGAAGTAACAGAGTAACTGTTTGATCCATTTTCTTCTGACGGAATCAGCTAGGCCAACCTTAAGTCTATTGTCAATTTGAGAGCATGTCGTGACTCAATAAACTGAGCTTCATGCTCCTGTTTTAATGAAAAACAATCAGACAAAAACTGACTCCTGCTAATCGCACTTCCATAAAAAGAGGGATCGGATTAAAAATACCTTCAGCAGTTTGAAGCATAAGGAATCTCTACCATATAACATAAAATGAAGAAAAGGCATCTGCTACTCTTACTCAAGAATGAGGCTTATAATTAGTATGCAAATGACTGAAACAGCAAGCGTCAGATCTGACATTCAATATTCAGCTGTTGTACTATAAATGGGGATGTCCAACCATCAATGTTGTTCCACCTTCCAGGGCATAAGAGTCCCTACAGTAGCATCAACTATAAATGTTGACATCTATAAAATCCTGAATCTGGATAATTTTGTCTAAATCCTTTTGCCAGAAGCATGATATTAGTTCTTCCACAACTCTGTCGGACTGATTTTCACATCTAGTGAATTTCCTGGCTTTTTTAGGCTCTTAGCATGCTTAGGGTGAAAATGCTGATTTCAAGGCCTGGAAAAGCAATTTTCATTTTCGTGCCTGTTCCAGGACCTGTATGCCTCACCACAACAGTCCTAGATCAGCATCACAGGCCCGCAAAACAAGAGTGTTGGGGTGTGTGGACGGTGGTATTACGGTGACGTGTCGAATTATGGGGTCTCTATATATAATCCCATGCTTTATATAAATCAACATCAAGGTGTGAAACAGACTTTGGATGAATCGAGAAATAAACGGTTTACCGCCAAACAAAATACATCAGCATATTCTACAAGTATCACTTTATATATTCCCGTCGTCAAATTAGTAAATTTGTGCAATTTTTTACCTTTGCCGGGCGATTCAAAATCCAACCAGACTGTCCATCCATCTAGGAACAGCCCGATTATGGGGGGCTTCGTTCTCAATTCTGATTGGTCAATTGCGACAGCTGATCTGTGCGTCACCTCTCTTGCCGGAGGCGTGTCTCGACTGACCAATCAGAATTGAGAACAAAGCCCGCCATAATCGGGCTGTTCCTAGATGGATGGACAGTCTGGTTGGATTTTGAATCGCCCGGCAAAGGTAAAAAATTGCACAAATTTACTAATTTGACGACGGGAATATATAAAGTGATACTTGTAGAATATGCTGATGTATTTTGTTTGGCGATAAACCGTTTATTTCTCGATTCACCCAAAGTGCGTTTCACGCCTTGATGTTGATTTATATAAAGCATGGGGTTATATATAGAGACCCTATATTTCGACACGTCACCGTAATACCACCGTCCACACCCCCCAAAACTCTTGTTTTGCGGGCCTGTGATCAGCATCCAGACAGTAAATTGGTTAATGCCAGTATACAGCTTTCAAATCCGCCTTTCGCGCTATTCGTAATGCCGGTTTCGACCGCAAGGTGGCGCTAGCGCTCACGGCACTTTGGTCTGTTCCGGTTGTCTGCTAAACGTGCAGGAGGGAAGGCGGGTATTGTATTCCGCCTCGTTTCGTCAGATTTTCTCACTGATAGAGACGTCCTTGGTAGTTTACGTAAGTATAGTCATCTGTCAAGTCTAATTTTTACTCGTTTGTACAAGCATAATAAAAGCCGCTTTGTCAACAAATTGGGCAATCAAAGCGGTCAAAGTTGTTGTTATAAAACATGGTGGGTGGCCGGCAGTTCAGCCTGATTAAACCACACTCTACTGAAAACAATCAGCAGGGGCCAGTTTGTTTGATCAAGTACTGTGAGAAATAATCGGATTATCAGTTAACCCGACTACCATGTAGCTGTTAATGTAGCTGTATGATTATAATGTGATAAACAAGAACCCAACCCGCCTCAGTTGGGACGGCTGGTAGTGTTTCATAATTTTATTGTGAAAAGACACACTGAACAGGAAATTAATGTGCCATATGTCTTCTAACTTCTCATAAATACTGAGGAAGTAGTTTTTGGACTAATAGCTACTTATTTTTAATTTTTTAATTATCTAATTATTATACCATGTATTTCTTCTGCAAAAAAAAATCCTTTATGCCTGAGTCGATGACACGCAAGTCTCTACTATAACTAAACAAATGTTTTATAGCAACAACAACGACGAGCTTTGATTGCCCAATTTGTTGACAAAGCGGCTTTTATTATGCTTGTACAAACGAGTAAAAATTAGACTTGATGACTATACTTACATAAACTACCAAGGACGTCTCCATCAGTGAGAAAATCTGACGAAACGAGGCGAAATACAATACCCGCCTTCCCTCCTGCACATGTTTAGCAGACAACCGGAACAGACCAAAGTGCCGTGAGCTCTAGCGCCACCTTGCGGCCGAAACCGGCATTACGAATAGCGCAAAAGGCGGATTGGAATTCCACACATCTCCTGTGACGAAATCTGTTGTATTACAATAGCGACTGGAACTAGCATTCCAGATTTAGTATGCCTTTGTCCAGCTCTACCCTCAAATTAATTTTGCAATAAATTTACGAGTATGAGTAGCTACATGTAGCATAATCATTACAGTGCATAGCGACTGGAACTAGCATTCCTGATTTACATGTAGTATGCCTTTGTCCAGCTCTACCCCCAACTTAATTTTGCAATAAATTAATCAGTGTGAGTAGCTAGCATACTCATTACAGTGCCCCAGTATCTAAACTAGTGGCATATCTTGAGCCAAGGCTTCTTGCTCAAATAAAAGTAAACCAAACTATAAACATGTATACATTACCTTGTGAAGAACTTAAATAAACCAGAAATAACAGATTCAAAGAAATAAAACAAATACACTGTCTTTGAGGATTAATGGAAGAACAAATCATTGATCAATATCATATCGCCAGATGAAGCAAAGCTTTTAGCAGATGTTTGTTACAAGCTTGAAGACAAGCATTTAAATAGTAGAAAAGGCCCACCATCCAATCTTCCCGGGTTTCCTCTCACTGTCACAGGTCTGTAGGTAGGACGTGGTCTGACAACAGTTCCCTCCCCTTCACATGTTCTCCGACAGTCATAGCTGGAGCTAAACTGGTTACCACCAGCTCCACATCCCCCATGCACGAATGTCTCACATTTCCCAGTGCGTCTATTATAATACCATCGTGTGCTCCGTCGACCACATATTGCAGTATCTCTATCCATCGTGCAGCGGTCTAACAAACAAGATTTTATTTAAGCAGAAGTTGGACCTTTAATTAAAATAAAGTCTGCCACTATATGTGCACAAAACTACATTTCAACAATGATGTAAGCTAACTACGGAAATTTATAAAGATATTCATTCATGCAGAAGTTGGGTAATTATAAAAAATTAACTCGACCAATATATGTCCACAAATACATTCCAACACAAACATGTAATGTTGCAATATATGCACATGTATTGATAAATTACTACCAGTTCTCGAGAGATCTATTTCCCTATGTGGGATAACAAGCTGGAATCACTCATCCCACACATGTGTACATGGGATGATCCCATGTGACGCAAGCTGACCAATCACAAAGCTCAACACATGCTGCAGGTGTGATGTGCTCCAGAAATGTTTCTCTCAGTACGTCATTGATATTTTCACTATAATACTGATTAAAGTAATGATTTAAATTATATGAGAAAAACAAATCCCATATTAACTTGAACAAGGAATGAAAATTCCCACTCTCAAGAAAGAAAATACATCTCAACCTCTCTAAGCTCGGTTGGGATGTATTGACCATCTCTCAATCAATATCAGATTGCCAGATGATGAAGCGAAGCTTTTAGCAGATGTTTGTGATTCAAGACAAGCAGGTAAATAGTTGAAAAGGCCCACCATCTAATCGTCCAGGGTTTCCTCTCACTGTCACAGGTCTGTAGGTAGGGAGCGGTCTATTGGTATCCCCAATACACACTAACTGACAGTCACCGATGGAGGTAAATTGGTTACCACCAGTTCTACAGCCTCCAAACTGGAATTCCTCACATCTCCCGGTATGTCTGTTGTAATACCATTGTGTGGTCCATTCACCACAAAGCCAGCTTGGCGGGTCTTTGTCTTCTAGACAGACATCTACCAACCAGAAACAATCCCTATCACTCAGAACATCATATGCACAAACCATAATCTATCTATAACATAATTCTGGATCTTCATACATGTTGCATGTACCTCCATTCAACATCAATATGATGTCATTTCTCAACATCAATATGGTCAGTGAAATTTTTTACCAGTTTTCTGCTCGACTCAACCACGATTCAATTAAGATTGTTTCGAATATTAATATCAGCTCTATGAACACCAGAAAATGATGCAGTAGTTAAGGTTCAGATTATGGTCAAGTTGCATTCGAGGTCACTAGATTTCCTTGCAATTTTCATAAGAGCAGGAATTTTAGTTTGACATTCTTAGCAATATTAATCAAATGAAGCTGATATTTTTAGTACTCAACTAGCCATTAGAGCATGTTTAAGAACAAGAAATCTCCAGCAAATTGCAGCATTTTCTTTATATAGTCTATGAGCAAGCAAAGATGAACAGACCAGTGTATTCTAAGAAAAATACTTGAAAAACAAGGTACGGCAAGCATTATAAACCCAAACAATGTACTTCAATACACCTACTGACAATTTGTCTTCATCACAGGAACTATGCGCATCATCAAATATATACAAATTATTAGAAATCTTATTTCCAACGAAATGGGTAACATATGCACACCTACATGACACTAAGCATTTACTCAGACAATTTCAAACTTTTACGTCAATTCTTAAGGAAGACTGTCTGGACAAGTATACTATAGTAGCATATCTTCATGTTCAAAATAAAGAATCATAACTTCATCAACAGGATGTGGTACCCAAAAGGTGCCTTGAACCCTCAGCCTTAAAACCATTTTGATTGTAACATACAAGCGATTGCATGAAAGATAAGGATTCTGAACATGGGGGTCAGCCTTCAGTGAGGTTCAGTGTACTAGCATGTACCAAATAAGTTACAAATATTTGGATATAGTCTTACAGCCATGGCAACTATGTATGGCAGCATTAAAAGGATGAGAAAAAAAAGACAATAACTCAATTGTTTGGACAGTTATTACACATCCACTAGCTATTAAGCATGAAGCAACT
Source organism: Hanleya hanleyi (assembly GCA_036873755.1). Lineage (NCBI taxonomy): Eukaryota > Metazoa > Mollusca > Polyplacophora > Lepidopleurida > Hanleyidae > Hanleya > Hanleya hanleyi. The sequence continues at coordinate 76,137 of JAVTVY010037949.1, read as the reverse complement.
AAGTTTCAAAGTTGTTCACAAAGAAACTAAGCCCGACCAGAATGCAATTACATATTGGCAAACATAGGTAAAGTGCAATAAATGTGGCATAAATGATTAGGACGAGATAAGGAACTGTACCAAGCACATCTTCAAGATACTAAGCATGTTCCATGTTTCAAATTTGTCCATTGAACAGTAACTCGGATACTGACCAGACAAGAAATTCTTGACAGACTGGATAAAGGGCCACAACTAAGTGGAAGATTTTGTCCTTTAAATAGTAGCCAAGATATCAATTCATCTGGACAAACATACATGGATATTGGTGATAAAGGAGCATAACTCTGTGGAAAATCATCAAAGCATGTGTAAAAAAAAACATCTGCAAGGTACTAAGCATCTTCCATATAAGTTGTTGATCAAACAGTAGCCAAGGATGAAGAAAGCAATCTATTAAGATTGGGGGGGGGGGGGTAAAAATGTTAATATATTTGCCATGAGAATTGATAGATAAAAGGGGAGGTGAACCTTCATCTGCTAAGAGACAAACTTTTTGAGGGGCATTTTCATTTTTGTTTGTCAAAAAGTGGTCATTGGGAAAGAAAATCATGTTTTCTAAATCCTATATACTGACAATGTGGCGCCGCCAGTCTTTTGCGTCTACTTTTACTGGAATAATACATGTATCTGATAAATTAGTAAACAAGTCATGGCAATACAAAAAAGAAATCTCAATGAACACGTAGTTTCTCAGTACCATGTTATCAAATCATATCAAAACCTACATGACACTAAGCATTTACTCAGACAATTTCAAACTTTTACGTCAATTCTTAAGGAAGACTGTCTGGACAAGTATACTATAGTAGCATATCTTCATGTTCAAAATAAAGAATCATGACTTCATCAACAGGATGTGGTACCCAAAAGGTGCATTGAACCCTCGGCCTTAAAACCATTATGATTGTAAATGGCAACATACAAACGATTGCATGAAAGGTAAGGATTCTGAACATGGGGATCAGCCTTCAGTGAGGTACATGTACTAGCAAAAAAAACCTGCCTGCACATCTGCAGGGTACTAAGCATCTTCCATATAAGTTGTTGATCAAACAGTAGCCAAGGATGAACAAAGCAATCTATTAAAATGGGGGGGGGGTAAAAATGTTAATATATTTGCCATGAGAATTGATAGATAAAAGGGGAGGTGAACCTTCATCTGCTAAGAGACAAACTTTTTGAGGGCACTTTCATTTTTGTTTGTGAATAAGTGGTCATTGGGAAAGAAAATCATGTTTTCTAAATCCTATATAATGACAATGTGGCGCCGCCACTCTTTTGCGTCTACTTTTACTGGAATAATACATATATCTGATAAATTAGTAAACTAGATATGGCAATACAAAAAAGAAATCTCAATGAACACGTAGTTTCTCAACACCATGTTAGATTAAGCTGAAACTTCGCAGCACGTACATGATGTAGAAGCCAAGCGTTAGCCATTTTTCTGCGTGACTGAAGCTTGCCGCCTATCCTACAAATCACTGAAATGTCCCACCATCAATGTTGTCTCGTCTTCCAGGGCCCGGCCTTGCTGGCTCAGATCTGTAGGCAGGGATTGGTCTACCAACAGTTCCCTCCCCTTCACATGTTCTCCGACAGTCATAGCTGGAGGTAAACTGATTACCCCCAAATCTACAGCCTCCATGTCGGAATTCTTCACATCTCCCTGAATGTCTGTTATAATACCATTTGGTACTCCATTCACCACAGTGCCTGGTATCTTTCTCTGCTAGACAGCGGTCTGACAACCAGAAACAACCATGTACACTTTGTAGATACATGGAAAGTACCTATTCACATATATTATCTCTCATAGTCAATAGAATTACTAGAGCCTTAGGCACTGAAACGGGGCTATTAAAATGTCAAAATAGGCTGTTGGAATAATTCCACTAACTCTTTGATGTTCAGTCCCATGGTAAAGAGCCACAAAATGTGTCCAGTCTCGCACATTTCTCTCAACAAGGATCCCTAGTAAATTAGTGCAATTGTACAAGTACCGGTAACACATATATATATATTTCAAAAAATAACTTGTGACTGATGGGACAGATTCCTTATTTATCATAAAACCGACTCAACATGCTTAATGAAAGGATAAATAATGTCTTCTCTGCATGTTACCAACTTTTATAAAATATTTTACTTTTTCAGATTATAGAAATCCTATCCTTCAGCAGAAAATGAAAAAAAAATCAGGATTGAGATACATCCTTATGGTTAGATGGACTGGAGCAAAATGCTGGAATGCATCCTCTCATGGCATGTATGTTACTTTTATTTAAACATGATGGCTTGGAGTTTGACCCTATCAATTGACCCTATCCAGTCAAGTGAACCAAGTCATTGACCTTTGTCGTGCATGTTGTGTCTACATCTAAATGGTATAGAGGGTCTGGTGGAGGGGATGTTTGTATGGAAGTCCCCAAGTTACATACTGTGAATGAAATTTCTGCAAGAATGAGAGCCAAAAACTGAAAATGAAATTAGAATTTCTTGCCAGCATGGCAAACATATGATAACTATGCCTTAAACTATTTTATTCTGCATATATTAAGTGTACTGGAAAGTTTTTGTCAGCCAGTGATTTATGACATCCTCTCGAGAAAACTCTCTAAGTTTACCCCTGAGCGGTATCCATATTGTATTCATGCTCTAAAACAGAAAAACTCTGTGAAAATGACATCTGAGCATACAAGAATATCAGAAAATATTTAACGTCACTAATATAGACCTGGTGGTACAAAATCTAGCCAAAATAGTTGACCAAACTATCTGCAGCATTAGCTTTGAAAAAGCTGGAAGTATCTCCAACGAAACGTCAGCTCTACAGCAATAAAGAAGTTGTTATCCATAGAATAGCCTTGTGTTATATACGCCGACTTCTAAATGCCTATCAAAGAAATTATCTGCAGTAGCTGAATAACTTGAGGACTCTTTTCTTCTGTTCTTCTTCTCAAAGCACTAAAGCAGTTAAATAAACAACCAGTCACCATGGCAATGGTATTACTTGTGCTCAAGTTTTTCCTCAGAATTAGACAGAACCATTACACCCTACGGGTCTAAATCACCCCGAGAAAATGGTGCAATTGGGACATCCCGAGATCGAAGTCTTCAACCATAAAAGGATTGAAAGGATGTCATTTGACCCGCGTAACAATTCAATTGTCTGTGAGCATAAAAATCGTCTTAACCATGCAATCTTGCTATCAGCATCACTAAGAGTAACATCTGACAATAAACATTGTAACTGAGAATGAAATATTTTCTTTATAAGTTTACAGTTCTTGACTTCTTGGCAATACCATATAATTCTACACTCTGAAATCGTTGACCATATCTCTTCTCCCATTGGCCAAAATAGCATCACGTGATGTGAAATTGAAGTGAAGTTTACAACTCCATAAACTTTGCATTTCGAAGTTCACACGTTTCTTGTCGAACTACTTTTGTAGCAGACGATGAGGTTTCTTGTACCGACTGGTTTTGACCTATAGAATTCAGGACGGAACCTTAACAGTTCACGCCGACAAATTCATGACACTAATGTCGTAGTTGATAAAAGACCTCGCAGATGAAGAATGAACAGTTATACAATTTATTTACAACCGAACGCCTGGTGAGTGGGAATACGAAATGGATATGAGTAACGGAGTGCAGGTACGTTGACCCAGTGAAACATTTGTGCCGACGTTTGACAGCCTCACCCGATTCATTCGTTGATTATTATATCCAGTCGTCTTCAATTATCCAAAGTATTTTTATTTAGATTCATATTTGTCCAGGTGTCTCTAAATTATGAATTATGAACTGTTGAAGCGTATATATCCTTCTTTTATAGCATCAGCTTGTACAAAAATAGCAATGTCACGTACGCCCGCGCTCACTGGTGAACAAGTTTAAAGTTGACTATCTTGCCGCAGTCTGCCGCAGAAAATAGTTCTAGTTCAATATATTTTTAATTTTCATGTTAGAACAATTCTGAATAAAATGAATAATTACCTATTCATCAAATGAGAAATGAATCTGATCATTAAAAAAAAATCTGTATTCGGCTTCGTTATACTGAACAAGCGCAGGGATATATATTCAGAAGTCAGTGAAGAGGGCACTTGCATGTCAGCTGTTTTACGGGTGACTGGGTCAAATTCATCTCTAAAGATATATGTAAACGTCTTCCTTCCAACAAAAAATTTGCATAGTTCAACTGATAAATTAGAGTGAAGAATTATAAGGATTGAATTTCGCATTTTGCAGGTTCATCGGGGTATAAACTGTCAAATGATGTGGTTTGACAGTTTATACCCCGATGAACCTGCAAAATGCGAAAGTCAATCCTTAAGTAAATTTATTACGCTTGATTTATCACTGGCATTGACGGGCCTTCATAGTGTGACTGGTAGCCCTGAATCATAGGAACTTAGTCTGTAGAGTCAGAAATCAAAGGCATGGATCAGTTAACCACTAAAACATAACCATTGTTATTCCAAGAGTCAAAACAATTTTGTTACCAAGTGAGGAGTTAAAAAAGCATAGAGATGAAATAGTAATGCACACCATCAATTCTATTCCACTGGCTTGGGCGTGACGTCACCCTGTATGGTGGATACACTGGACGTGGCGTCACCCTGTATGGTGGATACACTGGACGTGGCGTTACCCTATATGGAGGATAGATTGGGCGTGGCGTAACCCTGTATGGCGGGTATACTGGACGTGGCGTTACCCTATATGGAGGATAGATTGGGCGTGGCGTAACCCTGTATGGAGGATACACTGGGCGAGGTGGTCGATAAATTTTCTCCCCTTCACATATCTGCTTGCACTCAGTGAGGGAGGGGAACACATTACGATCAGCCCTACAGGCTCCATGTACAAACTCCTCGCACTGTCCAAGTTTTCTGTTGTAATACCATTTAGTGCTCCAAACACCACAAAATTGCATGCTTTTCTCTGCGAGACATCGTTCTAAGGATGAAAATCAATATGAACAGTCAGATTCAACTTGATTATCTGATGTTTGTTCTGATTATTAACAGAATGTAGAACATCTATTGTACATTGTATATCTGTTACTAAAAAAATAACTGCATATATACACATGTGTGTAACGTATGTGCCCCAATGACTCAGGTGTTCTTGTCTATTACAACACAAGTACATCATGGTTACTGGATATATTCATGGAAGCTAAAACCAGTTTCTATAAAACAATTATGGTTTGACAGATGAACCCTAAAATATCAAATTTATAAATTTCTGAGTAGATTCCATCAAAAAATTTGCAAAGGAAATATAGCATACAAGCGGTCAATCACTGGTGTTATCCGTCAGGGGACCAACTTACAGAAGTTCTAAAAATTATAACCTAGCCAAGTTATGAAATAAATAGCAATAACTCTGAGAAGTCAGGAGTTGTGATGCCCACAAAAATGTTTATGAAAGGCAATGTCACAAACAGTTGAAAAACTGATCATGCAAACATGGCAAAGTTACCATCAGGAGATTGGATTTTGCAATAAACGTTACATCAACATTCTATCAGCAGAGAACCTTATAACGTCATAAGACTATATAATGTCAATCTGCACAGTTAACAAAAATGAGGGCAGCTCTTCAAAAGCAAGTGTGGCCTTAAGTAATACGTCCTTAATCGACCTTAATGTCTTGGTTTCCCAGGAAAAATATACATACTTTGGGGAGGGGGGGGGGGCGGATTTGGCTTAATGTCACACTCAAGGTTGTCTCACTTATATGGTGACAGTCAGTTTGGTTGGTGGAGGAAGCCGGAGTACCCGAGGATAACCACCGCCCGTCAGCAAGTAACTGACAAACTTCCAAACATGGACCAGCTGGGCTCGAACCCATGCCGGTTCAGCGGTGTGACGCTAGCGGTTACCAGCGAAGCGCATTAGACCACTCGGCCACCGAGGGCCTGCAACGTTATACAATATGTGTACCCCGATAAATTTTATGAATGTATCACATGCACTTGAATGCATAAAAGTTGTCAGACATATTTATGGGCTATATTAAATGAATTAGAGGTGACTCCAAAACTGGTCAAATATCATAGTTTTGTGAACAGTGAAGATTTTGACATGATCACTTGTAGAGGTTATAATTCATAACTTCTGTAAGTTGAGCCCCTGGCCGGTTTTATATGCAGTGAAGGTAGATTAATATGCAAACATCCCACCATCAATGTTGTCTGAGCTGTCAACACGGGGTCTGACATCAGTTCTCTCCCCTTCACATGTTCTCTGACAGTCGTACATGGAGAAAAATAGGTTTCCACCAGACCCACAGCCTCCATGTCGGAATTCCTCACATCTCATGTCATGTCTGTTATAATGCCATTTGGTGCTCCACCGACCACAGTATTGGGTATTTTTGTCTTGATGACAACGTTCATCTGACAACATTCCATAATATGTTACATACCACAAAATACACACATGTAGAGACTCATAGTAACATAATGGACCCCATATGTTCCAATATTTTTCAAATGGCAACAATTGTCAATAATCATTACAGAGAGACATTGAAGCCAAAATATGTGAGAAATGTACACTGTCAAGAATTGAAGATTTTATTATATTAATAATATTTTATGCTAGAATGTTCATTTCTTGATGTTATCAGAAATAAATACATTCCAGAGTCCAAATATGAATATCCAGGGTAAAATCGCTAAGGGCTGATGTAAAGTACTGTCACCAGCCAATTCCTATTTATTGTATTCAGAGTTATCTCCCCTTTATAATGTTCCCGATTGTATTAGATTATTACAGGGTTCGCACAGCTGGGAAAGATCAAAATTCCAGGACATTTCCAGGACAAAATTGCTGTTTTCCAGGACAAAGTTGCATGCATGATTACACAAATTGTACGTAATAAAAAAAACAAAACAAGATTATCTCCCCTGTTGTCACCAGGAAGTATGAAATACACGTGGAATATGGCTCCGTTTTCGGCTTGAAATATTTGTCACTAAAACGAACAACTCATTCAAAGATAGAGATTCTAATCTGAAGGACGACGGATGGGTAAATAAATAATCGTACAAATTAAATCTTACAACGATATTATGCCTGAATCGGCCGTGGAAGAGCCAAAGAAAGATGTGATAGTCCGATTAATCCGCATATTTTATCGCTCACGCTGATAGCAGGATTCATGCTTTGCACCTTTCGCGTGACTTTTCACGGCACTTTCCCCCATATTTCCAACATGGAACGTGTTTTGGCAAAGCCTGCACTTCGCTCTGTGCAAAGACTCCTTGAGGCGCCATGCAGTCCGGATGACTCGGCCACGAAGAATTAAAATGACAAAGGCGTGACATCATGTCATTCTTTACATTTCTCTCTCAGATTAATGATCGGAGGTTTCCGTGAATATCCGTCACCATGGGAGCTCAGTGACGGATGTCTCAATTCGATATTTGATTGGCCGAGAAGTTTTACTATATTTACTACGAAAGTTTATGAATGAATTGGCGCGTCAGTGAACTGGGGAATCCCCCGACAGCGATGACCGATCGTTGGAGTGAGCATTTGCCGACGGATGATTCGCAGCACAGTCATTCTATTGATTTTCCAGGACTTTCAAGGACACATACTATTTTTCCAGGACTTTCCAGTACTGGAAAGCATACTTTTATTTTTCCAGGACATTTAAGGACATTCCAGGACTGTGCGAACCTTGTATTAGGAGTTATCTCCCCTTAATGCTCTCGTATCCAAATCATATCAAATGTCGCCAAAGATTTTTGTAATGTGATGTGTCTCTATGTCTTTGAGAAAAGATTAAGAGAATAAAAATCAATTCAATTCAAATTCTAATTTTGCTCCACCAATGTTTGGAAATGATATAAAGCTACGTGGTATTAGAATGATAAAATGCCAACCCTCAGGTCTGAATGCTGGACTCGGGTCAGTGCGCCTGTCACACTTTTGCTGGCACTCTGAGCGTGTGAAGAAGAGATTTCCAATGAAGCTACAGCCACCATGCTGGAACAGTTTACATGTGCTGGTGTATTTATCAAAGTACCACCTGGTTCTCCATTGTGTACAGAGGCGATCATCCCACTCCAGGAGACAATCGTCTGGTGAACCATGCAGTGAAAAAAAACATGTCACATGTCATACGGACTCTTTAGGCCTTTGAAACAGCTACTCCATTCGTTTTGAAAATAAGCATCAATTAACATTTGATGACAGAGAAGTCAATTTGGTGGAAAAATTACGAGATGTACAGCATACTTTCATACGTCACTGCTACATGGAAGTCCCAATTTTAGCCAAAACCTCAAAAACAAAATAAGAAAAACCCCAGCTGATGACAATACCTGATATTAAATTAAAATATCATGTTAGATAACTGCATTCTATACATCGTAGCTTTCAATGTTGTGCGCCGTATTGAAAGCTGTGTTGAGTTCTGATAGGCCATATCGCTGGCTTCACAACACTCTCTTTTTGACGTCACATCCGACACGGTCTTACATTTGACTTTCCTGTATTATTTATGAACAGTTGACAAAAATCAGATATCAGAGGTGGTCTCATGGTTAAATTATTCATATTGACATAATTACTTTCTTATTCCACCAATTTAACAGCTCAGTCATCAAACGTTACATGTAATTAATGCATATATTCCAAATAGGGACATTATCCGTCAAACTAATATATCAAGGTGTGTCCAACACTGTATTACCTACATGTTATAAAAGTGGAATAGGCATTTAGTTGAGAATTGCTGGTTTTATCACTTCATCTTCTATATTACATGTAAGGGTGTTCAATATATTCAGATTTTGACAATTATTCATTTAACTAACCAATACAGAAGAAATTTGAAAGACATATCACAATGAACAATAGAATGGTTGGCCGTGTGGGTCTTGGTGATGATCAGGCATCCACTTTAACTAAATTAGAAACTGATTAAAAAATTGGACACCTATAGCCCTTTAACCCGGTACTGTACCCCTACATGTATGTACAGTATAAATGACCCGATGTCTGAGCAAGGAAAAGAAGTGGAATACCACACCCGGTATGTGAGCTGGTCTTCTCTGATCGGCAGCCATGTAACGTGAAGATGATGGGGACAAGCCATCATCCTGGCACTTCTGCTGACATTGTCGTAACGACTCAAACTGATTGCCGCCCGACCCGCAGCCCCCATGTAGGAATGATGAGCATGCAGCATCATGTCTGTCATAATACCACATTCTGGTCCATTTACCACAGTAACGCTGGTCCTTATCTTCCATACAGGCCTCTAGTGAAATGATCACAAACCATGGCTTAACCTGGCATCAAATCTCTCATCGGAATACAGTTACTTCTAACATTACAACAGTGTTGTTCTTTTTCAATGAGATTAGAGAAGGACACTCCCCTTATAAAGGTTCGATCTTTCATTTAAGCTATTTTTTTATGTATTACTGAGAAGCTACCCATATAGACTTAAATACTGTTGTTATCAAAAACTCTAATTTTCTCTTATTACATGAAAGATGGGCCTTAAAAAGAAAACTGTTTTTCTAATGAGTTGACAGGTCAGTAAGAATATGATGCCACTAAAGATCTCATATGAAGCAATGTCACTTCAACAGATGTTTGTTAAGGTATTTATACAGGAAATATTTTCACATTACTGGGCTAAATATTACAGAAACTATGTAATAATATACACTGCAAGACACAATAAGAAATTTCCACTAAATCACATGTGCCTAGAAACATCAGATATCAGACCTATGTGGTTTTTCACATGATATTCACAGTACATAATCACAAGTGTCCAATTGATATTTTTCATATTATTGGATAGTTGTGCCTTCATATTGAACAGTTGTTGTTTGCAGACACTTCCAAACAACAGCTGCATGACCCGAGTGCTGGCAATCTGCCAAAATGACGTTTAATAATGTAATTGAAGCAGAAATTGTTAAACTATTTACATATATTCTTCATTCCAGTCTCATGATAAATAAGTTACTTGTCTTGGGCTCAGAAAGGAACTTGTAAGCTCATCCCTGCCTTCATGCCCAGGACTCATGCATTCAACACTGTACAATTCAATAACCTATAAATCATATGCAAATAAGAACAGAGGTAACAGCATAGGTCTTTACAATGGTTCTATACACTAGTACCGTCAGCACTAGTAGATGCTCTTATATCTCCAGTTCGAGCATATTTTTAAAATCAGGTGATTCAATGCTAAAACCAGAGTGGCTACTTTCCTAAACAAAATTACTGTTAGACTAATCAGAAGTTATTTTTCGTGTTTGTGTTTATTCAACACACAACATAAGTAGATCTAAATTGTTTATTTAGCAAAAAATATAACAACTGAACAATGATCCTCAGCTATGCTTTAGGCTGGGATTGAAGGGATCTATCTGCTAAGGTAAGTAGTTTATATATAGCTGTAGCTTGGGGTCTGGTGAAGTGAGTGTGCATGAGTTAGGGTTTAAAGTCACATTCAGCAGTATTTTGGTCATATAGCAATTAAAGGTATTCACTGAATACATGTTAAATACGTCTGCTTGGCGCAAGGTGTTCGATGAACACAGTTCTTATCTAATAGCTAGTTAAGATGGAACCCACGAGCATGGGGCAAAGCAATGTGGTAATAATTGAAGTATTGCAATTAGTATGTTATGCTAGAGTTGCTGCAGGCTCAAATTGAAAATTCTGGACCAGGAGTGTCCACGAGTTGGTGGTAATACGTTATGTGAAGTATCTATGTTAACTTGATACCTTTGGAAAAGTAATATTAGGTTAATCAATTCAGCTGAAAGGCTGCACGGTCAACATGGGGAAGACGGTGGGAAATGTGAAGTTACACATTGTGTTCCCTTTACTGACACAAAGAAATGTTATTTTTAATAATTTCCTAATTTTTGGGTCACGATGACCTTTGACCTTCGACCTTGACCTATATTTTGGTATGCAACACTTCATTTCCCCCTATTGAATCCACTCACAAAAAAAATTGAATTTTTAATGATTTCCTGATTTTTCTGTCACACTGACCTTTGACCTCGACCTACATTTGGGATGCAACACATCGTTTCCCCCTAAGGCATCCACTCACCAAAAATTAGAACTGTAGATAGAAAACTGTCAATGATCAATGATTTCCTGATTTTAGGCAACAGTGACCTTTGACCTCAGACCTCGACCTCAATTTTGGTATGCGACACATCGTCTCCACCTGGCGTATCCACTCACAAAAAATTGCAACTGTGGATAGAAAACGTTCACAGATATAGACCGGGCACGAACACTTCAGTGATTTCCTGTTTTTTAGGCCAGTGACCTTTGACCTCTGACCTTGACCTTCATCTTGGTATGCGACACATCGTCTCCCCGTAGGGTATCCACTCACCAAAAATTATAACTGTAGATACAAAACTGTCCCAGATATAGACCGGACACGAGGGACGGACAGAAACCGCCATCACATAATACATCTGCCTTTTGGCGGGCGTATAAAAATGGTTTAAAATGATCAGTCATTTCTCAGAACTGATCAGAGGTACATGTAATATCCAATCAAGTCAGGATAAGTACTTTGATGAGACGAGTGAGTGAGTGAGTGAATATGATTTAACGTCGCTTTCAACTATATTTCAGTCATATCATGACGTGGGTCCTATTCCTTTTCACACTTGGGAACCACACGGATGCTTGATGAGATGAGGACAAAATTTTTATCAGTCCTGTCTGATGTCTGACTGATACGCTTAATGAATTAATCGTTATTGTCAGTAATATGAGTACTGTAACACATACCACAGATGACAAGTGTTTAACTGAATGGGTCATTCTACAAATTAGGAGCCTAAAATGTCAGAATTTAAATTCCAATTTCATTCTGATCTTTTACTTCCATATTATAAAGTATGAACTAACATCTATTAAACAGGGATTCCAGCAGAAAGAAAAATCTGGGTCTGCAAATACGAGGGAGCAAAGCGACCAAGTCTGAGGGAGCGTAGTGACCGAAGGGGGGAGAGTGCGAGAGCGGGGTTTCCCCCCTCGCGGCGGCAGAAATTTTTTGAAAATTGCCGTTTAAACTGATGGCCTGAGAGATCGTCTAGAGATGGATTTTATAATAAAGATTAACAGCGGGAACGTCTGTTTAAAGTCTATTTACACTCTTTGCTACTTATGTATTACCGCGATAATTTGAACCTGGAAGCAGAAATCTTCCGGAATGGTCGCTAACCGAGTCGATACGCGGACGTGGTGGAGAGCACATGAACAGATTTTGATAGTGAGAGCTGAAAAACATCATGGCAAACAAAATTATGCCCTCAGATGATCTAATAATATACCCGAATGGTGACAGTTGTTAACTTGACCTTCCAGAGCTTCTACTTTCATTTCCGTGGCCTGCGCTGGAAGAGCACTGAACACAAGAAATCTGGCTGGATGGACAGACTGTAGTCGCAGACTGTTAGCTGAAAATGGAGTGCTATCATACCTCGGGAAGCGGGAAATTTTCCACGTGCTTCAGAGAACCGTCAGGTCATTGTCCTAATTCCGGCAATTGCTGTCTTTTCAAATGTGAATTTCCACATGTGTTTTCATTGATATTCACGAAGGGAAGACTTGGAGAGATATAAAGTAACATTTTAAACCTTTAGCTACCATTTTACTTCTTAACAAGCAGACCAAAAGGGGGATTTTTATTTCATTCAGTGGGGGGAATGGGTCCGTTGACGGACCCAAATAAACCCTAGCGGAATCCCTGTAAACACCCAGTTTTTAGAACTGTGGCCTATTATTTTTGTATCAACTTACAACTGGTTGCTCTACATATTTCTTGCATGCCATTTGGAACAGATTTGAATGGAGAAGTATACTTTGTTTAATATATTCCTTGCTTACTGTTACCATATTATTTCTAGGGGGAGATGTTGAAATCTGATGCATATATCGGACCAGTCACATATGTAAACACGTTGGCAGTTATTTTTCATACAGGCTGAAGGCTTTGGATAAATCAAAGCTCTTCCTGTATTAACTTGTTAGGTGTCATGGGACAGTGACCCTAACACACAGAGATTGGAAATAGCGTTCAATTTTCAAAATATTTAAGGTAGAAAACATTGTCACACACGTAACCTGCTAATGTGAGTGCATAATGACACAAAAACACTTATGAACATTTAACAGTAACTAACAGAAGCAAATCTACTGTTAAGCCCTTTTTGACATGGTATTGCCTGGCTGAATGCTCATATTCTCAAAATTACAAAGGTTTAGGAAAGCTGAGCCAGTATGTTGAGCCAGAGGTTCAGTTGAAATTGTATATTGGTTTACCACATACATAATAATAATATCCAGATATTTGTCTATTGGAGCTACAGATCTTTCAATCTTTGGGGATGAAGATCTTTGACCATGAATATTATACTTTTGTTCAGTCTGAACATCCATTATTTTATCCAACGAAGTAGTTGGTGCCATTTGTATAGATTTCAAGAAGGCCTTTGATCTTGTAGATCACACAATTCTCCTCCAAAAACTCAAATGTTATCACTTCAGTCAATCTGCATATAACTGGATGGAATCTTACCTACATAATCGGCAACAAACAGTAGAAATTAGAAAGACTACATCAAACCCAAATGAAATATCAGCAGGCATGCCACAGGGGTCTATACTTGGTCCACTTTTGTTTATTATTTATGTGAATGATCTACTATTAGAAAATGCAGACTCTGCTACAGCCATTGAAATGTTTGCTGATGATACCACATTGAGTAGGTCAGGTAAAACTGTCCAGGAAGTACAAATAGCTTTAAACAACAACCTTGAAAGGACTCGCAAGTGGTGTGCAGATAATAGACTGATTATACACCCTGAGAAAACATTGGCCATGCTTATTGCCAGTTCTCAGAAACTGAATCACATGGACTCTGTGACATTCAACATAGTTCTAGACCAACAACCTATCAAGAATGTTGATGAAGTTAAGTTGCTTGGTGTCCATATAGACAGTGCTCTTACATGGAAGTTGCATGCGGATGTTGTCACAAAGAAAATTTCTACATTAATAGGCCTGCTGTATAGAAATAGACATATTTTATCTCGGAAAGCTAAACAAATGTTTTATTCATATGTACAGCCTCATATAGATTATTGTATCACTATCTGGGGAAATGTCTCTTGAAAGAGTTCACCGGCTTCAAAAACATGCTGCCAGAATTATAATGAATGCAGACTCCACTGCCCCTTCTCTCCCCCTCATCAAACAACTGCATTGGATGACCATCTACGAAAGAATATTTACTCAGAAAGCTATTTTGATCTATAAAAGTCTCAACTGCATGCCAAGCTCTACTATCTCTAAATTATTTCTGAACACTGTTCAAGTCTCAAAGCGAACTTTAAGATCAACCACCACAAATAAATTATATATCCCTAAATGCAGAACCGAATACTTCAAGGGAAGTTTGAGATACTCTGGCCCAATAATTTGGAATAGCCTACCCCAGTCCATAAAGGAAGCCAAGTCTGTGAACTCTTTCAAGAAACAACTATGTACATTTGTAAATATGCTCCGCTAAAATTCCTGTATGTCATGCTTAAATTTTTTTATTTTTTTTTTCTGAGGGCCTCAAGGGAGAACAGTTTATGTAAACTGATTGTGCCACCCTCTCGAAATAAAGAATTTATTATATATATATATTATATATTTACTTTCTACCATTGAGAACTATATGTGAGCAGTCACACTGTGCCAAGTGTCACATACGCAACCATGAAAAAAAGTTTTTCTGGGTGGTTTTCTAAACATGATGTAGCATCTAAAAGGTGCATTGACCCCCCAGTCTTAAACACATTTTATTAGTTTACGGCAAAATGGAAATGGTTGAATGAAAGATAAGGATTCTGAACACCAGGGGTCAGGTTTTGTCGAGATACTACCAACTAAGTTCTAAATATGCCGAGTTAGGCATATGGTCCGGATACCTGATAAGAATGTACAACAGTATGTTGTAAAGTTAAGACATGTGGCTGTCGCCATCGGGACCCCTCGGGCCGGGCCCAGAGCAATTGTGGAAATAATGTTTCGGACCCCAACAACTCACATATGGGCATAATTTTACCTGTATGATATAGATCATAGACAGACAAAACAATAGAGCAGTGATTACCTATAGTAGATGTAGTCGAACGGTTACTGTCTATTCACAGCAATCCACACAGGTTTGTGTGAACTCCTGAAAAACACATCCCATGGCACCGACTTTCAATAGGCTTCTGGTACTGGCTGTATTAAACAACTGTATGAAGTTTCATTGTTGTGAGTGAAGGACTTTTTGAGATAATGTGTTTACAAGGATATGGACCAACAGACATGTATAAAGGGGCAGAACTCCTGAAAAACACATCCGATTACACCGACTTTCAATAGGCTTCTGGTACTGGCTGTATTAAACAACTGTATGAAGTTTCATTGTTGTGAGTGAAGGACTTTTTGAGATAATGTGTTTACAAGGATAAAAACAGACAGACATGTATAAAGGGGCATAACTCCTGAAAAACACATCCAATGGCACCGACTTTCAATAGGCTTCTGGTACTGGTTGTATTAAACAACTGTATGAAGTTTCATTGTTGTGAGTGAAGGACTTTTTGAGATAATGTGTTTACAAGGATATGGACCAACAGACATGTATAAAGGGGCATAACTCCTGAAAAACACATCCGATTACACCGACTTTGAATAGGCTTCTGGTACTAGCTGCATTAAACAACTGTATGAAGTTTCATTGTTGTGAGTGAAGGACTTTTTGAGATAATGTGTTTACAAGGATAAAAACAGCCAGACATGTATAAAGGGGCATAACTCCTGAAAAACACATCCAATGGCACCGACTTTCAATAGGCTTCTGGTACTGGCTGTATTAAACAACTGTATGAAGTTTCATTGTTGTAAGTGAAGGACTTTTTGAGATAATGTGTTTACAAGGATATGATGGACAGACGGACAGACGGACGGACAGACGGACGGACGGACGGACAGACGGACAGACGGACGGACGGACGGACGGACGACGGAGGCAACGACAATACCGCTCGGGCAGAATCTGCCCAAGGGGTAAAAACTGGGCAATAACTTAAAGAGAAAAAACATCAGATTGGACAGCTAACTAGTGCACATTCACAAAGTACTAAGCTTGAAAGCTAGTAAGTTTCAAAAATGTACTAACTCCAACCAGAATGCAATACATGTTGACAGACATCTAGGTGAAGTGCAATGAATTTGGCACAAATGATTAGAATGAAGTCAAGAACTATATCATGCACAACTGCACACAACAATCATTTAAGTTCAGCAGCTGCTCATCAAATAGTAACCCAGAGACAGACTGAATAAGAAATTGTTTACCTACAGCATAAAGGGCCATAACTCTGTAGAGGTCATTGAAGCACATAAAAAACCTGACGGTGCACATCTGCATGATACTAGCCATCTTCCATGTAAGTTTCGCAGTTGTCCATCAATAGTAACCCAGATATAGACCGAACATGAAATTGTTGACAGACAGCATAAAGGGCCATAACTCTGGAAAATCATCGAAATCCAACATTGCACATCTGCAATGTACTAAGCATCTTCCATGTAAGTCCCATCAAAATAGTAACCAAGACATGATCCTCATAAGACAGCATTGTACCAAAGATCAAGGTGCAAGGTTAATTTACTCCTTGGGTAATATGTTCACAAGAAACTAAGTTCTATTCACATTTTGCCCCCTTTGACCTTTGGAAATAGGTCAAGGTCAGTCATGAGTGAACTTAACAAGAGGTCTGCATAATGCAGCATTGTACCAAAGATCAAGGCTCTAACCTCTATAGTATCGAGATATTGCGTTAACAACATTTGGGCCAGAAGGACAAGCATACGGACGAAGAGCCTTTTCCATAGTCCCATCTCACTTACGTGGGAAAGGTGGAGACAAGAAAAATTGAAGGCATCAAATCTATTGATACACATGTAATGGATACAGTGTGATATCGTGACGTACTCCAAAATGACAAATACTCGGACGGAAGATTACTGATCTACAGTCTATAAACTCATGTATGAAGTAAATGATCTATGAGCAGATACAATGTTAACTCAGTTCCAATCCACTCAAGTAAATACACATTTACACATTCATAAATAAATTCATAACCTTGAGATCAATTGATATAGCAAAATCACAACCACTTGTCATTGGTACTCCATACCACAACTCATTATACCACAATATTAAATTCTCATTTTTATGAATTTCAATAAATCTGAATATAATATACGATATAATCAAATGAATGCATCAATTGTGTTGATACCATACAATTCTCATGGAACAACACATTTCATAATGAATAATTTGAATGTAGGCCTATAAATCTTGAACTCAATAATGTAACCTCATTGCGATTATGATACCATACTTTGCGAGAGTCTATGGGAATCCAAAGATAGCATTACAGATTGCTAAATTATTTTGCGGGAGTGCGGACAGAAATCGGATTCCCGGATTCCAGTGGAAAAGCAACAAAAGTTATTGTATTTATATACAAATTACCAGATATTGATGTTGGTCACAGTTCGAATACTTCTACCTGCGCTGTAAGCTTGTATTGTCTTTTCATCCATGTATCAATTTAATTTGCGGATCACCAGATTTAAAAAATTGTAACATCATAACAAATTTAATGATTGTATTCATACAAACTCATGCAAATGCAGAGTTACAGTAAATGTAAACAAGACCATGTAGCAATCAAATGCTCCCTTCAACCAAATACTGCTGGAAACCCTTGCACAATGTCTGGTTACCACCCATGAGCCAAACCATTGGCATGGCAACATGAAACAGAACTTTGGCTAATGAGGAAGAATGCCCCTTGTTGATGACCATTGATGTACAGGAGTTGTTCCCCTTGCTGTGCAGATAAAATATATACCAGAGTTATGCCCCTTATTGTGATGAAGTACAAGTGAATTTTCCTCCACTGCTGGACATCTGAAAGCAACGTTCAACTCTTTCACCACGTTTTCAAACATCCAGCTATTAGTGTCTCCTCTTTCAAATCTGCCACCCATGTACATGCATCAACAAATATTGCATTTTCATAACTTGGGACAACTATTTCTGACAGATGTTGAAACACAATGTGGGATATCCATAGGATCTTGCAGTCTTACAAAGGTAAACTTCCAAAGGGGTGTTTAACATGATGAAGGTTCACTTGAGCAAAATTGCGAAGCTTCAAGCTAAGCCTGCATAAAATGTTGAATCCTTCCCTCTTGTTAAGGATGTCCGCTGGTGGTTTTTGACTTCGGCAGCCATTTTGCCTGTTTTTCTATTGGGTTATCTCCCTTCCCTAGGTTAAGAGATGGGGATTTCCTTTAAAAGCCATCTAGCCGAGAATTTTGCACACCAACATCCATCCAATTTGCTAAGTTTTGATAGACATTATGATTATCTGCAAACAGTTAGAATATAAGAAAAAGTTAAATACTATTTATATGAATTTTTCATGAAAATGCTTCAAAACTAGGGCTATTCCCTATGCTTTCTGGGTTATCAAAATGAGCATGGGTCAGTCCACTTAACGTTGCCTACAGCTAAAAAATGCACACCAACCTATATTTTTTTCTTTGTTTTTCCTCATAATACACAATTATGAATGCAACAACACACATTATTCAAAAAGTTAATTACTTTGATTTACCACCAGCGGACATCCTTAAGGTCAATTTCCACAGCAGGTACCTGACAACAACAACCACATCCGAAAGATAGCACTCGTGTTATCCTACGGTACAATAATCAGAGCAGGCAACACATTGCACCATCATCAGAAGTACATTTTGACCCGCGACAAAACTAGAACCATGCAGGGCTATTTCAAAGCATTTTCGTAGAATGCAGGGTGCAGCACTTTGTCATGTCGCCTGCTGCAAAAATGCGCCCACTACATGATATGGTTTGCATGTCCTGACGTTTGCTGTGGAAATTGGCTTTATGAATTCAGCAAAGCTTTTGAAATAATGGAAGAAGCAGCAGCCAGATTCAAATTGAAAAAATTATTCGCATACTTAGACACACAAAATACAAGCTTTCTGGATTCATTGTCTGGAGATTATCGCAAAGCTGTACACCTACACCAAGCAAGCTCTTCAACTCAGTTCACCATAAGCAAGATTAATCATCTCACCCTCCTGTCGGCGGACTGGTGGGCGAGGTGTTCGTGGGTTCGGTGTCCGTCGTGATGTTTGACAGGTGCGCCGACAATGATCCTCCGTATCAAATTTGTTTCCTCCCTCACCGCAGCCTCCGAACCAGAACCTTTCACATTTACGAGTTTTGCCATTGTAATACCACTTGTTTTGCCACTCACTACAGACACGTACATCTTTCTCCAGATGACAAACATCTGAACCAATAAAATAACTGTCGGTTAAACACAAAATGGTGTACGTACATATAGGCCTACAATGAATTAGGAATACAAATCAGTCCCTCAACTCAAAATCTGATTTGGTTCATACATTCAAGGCTTTTCTAATACCAGAACTGAATTTTTCATACTTCTGGACCAATATAAACATATTTTGACTAAAATTGCTGAAGGTACAAATATGCCCTACTCTCTGGAGATTATATTATTAAATCTGGTTAATTTAGTACCCGGTACACTTGATTCTTAAAATATTCCAATTGAATAGAAGTCAATCAGTTAATAATTCGAAAGAAGCTGTACACATACACACATGTGTATATATATTACATTATTCTAATATTTGAAATATTAAACAGACATTGTCTTTGATCATCACACAATATACATCAAAGATAGAGCAATAAATGCGAGTCTCTTCCTGACCCTCATGAATATTCAACCCAAGGCAAGACAAAGTTATTCCCATGTATTTAGAGTGCAACTCCCCTAACCATGGCATGCCCCTCTCCCAACTGTTCCACACAAAACATGGAGGGACATCACATATCCCCCAGTTACAGTTAACTCACTAATGAATGACCAGTTTTAGAACTGCAGTGGTGAACAATAGATAATCTGTGTAATTTAATTAACACCCATGCACCGGACATTTATGATTTCCCTATCTGCCATGATATGTCAATTATGTATACAGACTATTGGAAACATGTAAGTAGCATGCAGTTATACAACAGGAAGAATGTTGTCCATTTAAAAATGCCAGACATGCCACTCTTGATGTACAGGACTCTCAAGTGTATAGATAAAATGGTGAAAGTACAATGTCAAGCGCTGTACAATAAATGCACATAATCATAGCAAGTGATGCAGTATTAACCCTCTCTGTATCACACAACATCAAAGTTGTATTAATATAAGAAGTTCCAGGATTACATTGGCAGATGAATTTGAAAATAGGGAATTTCAGGAAAATGAGTTTCGTCATATCTTATTTGAAAGCTTGGAGTATCGTCTTTGAAACAATATAGGTGACGAGCCTATCTTCACATAAATCATGTTCATGACAGTTTGGAACTGTCAAAATAGGAGAGTTATTATAAGTGACACATTAAATTTTGACAAAAACTTCAAGATGAGTTTAATGATTTACCAGGACTGTATTTGTAATGCAAACCCTCCCGCATACATTTTATCCATTCACATTCAGACCTCTTTGTCCAATGGTCTGACCTGCTCACCGACAGGTTATAACCAGTAATGGAGAGGAGCAACGGGATTGCAGAGTGTCCAAAATGATTGAGGCTTGATTGAGGCTTGTTTTGACCCAATCATTAAAACCATGCATCCATGTGGCATGAGTCTGAATACATGTACCACCTACTGTCAGTTATATGGTATACAAATTGTACCCTCTGACTGGACTGGAGTTGAAAAGGCAGTGCCAGCATGGGCAAGGGCCAAAAATGGGTCTGTCCGTCATGTATGATACGTCAATCCCTTCCAACATGGGGACTACGTGTGGGGAACCATTCAACCAAGTATTGAAAAGGAGCCAGTATATTGCATGCATACTGTACCCGATTGACGGTATCATACATGACGGACCTACCTAAAAATGCATGGCTAAGACAGGGCAATCAGCTTCATTCATTACCAAATGGAGCAGAGTCAAAATGTCACCTCTAAATTTGGAACATGTGCCCTTTTCGAATAGTTGAGTGGCTTCTCGTAGATACAGCTTCATGTGTCAATCAAAATCAATGAAGACAATGAGTAAGCTTGTCAATTTTTTCAGTCCAATGCAGTCAGAAGGTGTTACACCAACAGTTTAACAGGTCACAAAATCAGACAATGGGAGAAAGCAACCATGTTACCTCCTATAAGATAACTATGTATGTCAATCAAAAAAAAAAAAGATAAAAGCTTGTGAAAAAGTTAATTTTCACATATCGAAGCATTAGTTGAAGAAGACATGTTTGACGTCAGACATGTGAGAACTGCTGTTTCCCCACAAGCAAACCAGCACCAAGCTTGACCATGAAATCGTGCATTTAAAGAGATATCAGAACTACCCCAGTAAGGGCGTCGCCGATCAGGTTCCCTGCGTCTAGGAGGATAAACAACAGTGGGGCTAGCTCTTCGCCTACTGCACATTCTATAACAGTGGCTCTCCGAGTTGAACTGGTTGCCTCCTTCCCCACAGCTGCCGTGCCAGAAGGTTTCACATCGTCGAGTACGTTGGTTATAAAACCATCTATTTCTCCACTGCCCACATTGGCGCATGTCCTTAGGAGCAGTACACGATACTACAGATGTATAAAACCATTAACCATCAAGTCTATACGCTCTACATTGGCTTTAGCATATAGCTATAAGCTTGGAAATGGATACAATAAGAGTTAAGTTGAGAATTATGCTGAAGCAGGACTTGTTAACATGAATGTTGTAGTGTTTATAAATGGTAAATATCGTTTGTTTACAATGTAACACTGTTATAATGAGATGTGGGGTTCAGCAGAAGAAATCAGTTCAGCTCTCGCCTAATGACTACTTTAACGTAAGAAGTCATCGTAATATCCGCATATAGTTGGAAAAAGCCGTATTATGGGATATGCTGCAAGCACTACTAAAACCATTATAGTATTGTTGTTGCAATTCACTCCATGGTAAATCTTGTAGTATCAAAGGGTCAATGAAGCTAGGACAGTTATGTAACTTAATTCAGAGGTGGGATTTGGTAGTTGTATACTTTAATTACGTGGGATGGAGTATCCAGGCACACACTTTCACTGAGGTTGTGAATTATTCAGACAATACCAACAAAATTAACTTTCAGAACATTAATCTATCTATCCTACTCTCATGTCTCCTGGCGCAGCTACAGAACCAAACTACACACTGGATATTCTGATGAAAACTATATTTCATCACTATCCAGGTTTGGTATAATTCCCTGTCAAGCACAAGCAGAGTGTGAAGCAGTACCTTCAGTTCGTCCGACAGTACCAGGGTTGACCCTTCTGACTGGAGCTGCTGTGGTCCGCCTCCTCACTGACCCTTCACATTTACGACGACACTCCAACTGCGAATCAAATTGATTGCCACCAGTCCTGCAGCCGCCATGATAGTAGGACTCACACTTTCGACTATCACTGTTGTAATGCCACTTCCTTGTCCACTTTCCACAGAAACTCTCATCTTTTCGGAGCCGACAAACATCTAAAAAAAAACACATTTGCTCATATGTAGTTTTATCTGAATACATTTGAACAATTGGATATATTTCATATTTAGGAACACAGAACCATCGACAGTCCTGTAGTTCTGGAACAAGAATGTCAAAATCATTTGTTGACATGAGAACGTAGACAAACTGTAAGATTCTAAGAAATAAAGATAACGTTCAGCAATGGGAGTATTTATTGATTTTGTGAGGTTGATAAAGGTTTTCATAAATTTTAGTGGGGGAAGAGCCAGATAATACAAGCACAAACCCTTTTTTACTAGAATAGATTTGCAGCTTCTAAAGTGTTACACGAAGAGTTAAATAAAACATGATGATTATATAGTCAGGTGCATACATTTACAAGCTATGATATATAGCAAGCAGCCGAAGCTTTTGAAGTAAATCCTGCAAGTGCAAAAGCAAAGACCAAATGTATATCGTAAAGGAAAGATATATCAGATATATCACCTGTGCAAATTTCATATCCCATAATTACATGTATTTGCAAGTTTGCTCTGAATCAATATTATACTGGGGTGTTGTAATATTGTACGTAATCTGGTACAAGTGAGGGCAGCTTCCTCAAAACTGGTTGACATTGCGGAGAGCTTATGCTACACACTGCCTCCATACCTCGAGGCAAATGATGAACAGCATTCACTGTCACGACTCCACTAATGTCAAATATGTGTAACCCACCATTGGATGCTGGGTGATAATTCTCATCAATGCATGGTTATCAATAATGGTACATGCATCAGTTTGATAACTTGTTGAAACATTTGATAAATAACTGTATCCATAGCAATTAAGAATGAATAGGTGAATAGACAAGCTAGATCAAGCATAGGTACAATGCAACAGTTAGGTGCGAAAAGAAAGGATCACCAAATGATCTCACCCATAGACACAGCTAAAAGTAGTCCGAGATTCCTGTGACCCTTTAGACAGACGATGGATAATTTCTGACAGATTGTCTGGCTGCAGTCAGAATTTTCTCCCTTCATTGTCAGACCAAATTTATCATGATCCGTTTTATTCTTGATCTATTACAGTGTTAGCAACTTCGCTTTCGTTTCATTTGCTTCAATGAAACCACAACTGACCCAGTTTTCCGTTTGGAACGAGGTAGAAGTTAAATGCGCTAAAACATGAGTAGAATATGACAGATCTTGTTAAATTTGGACTGACCATGAAGGGAAATTATCCCATTAATCACGTTTTTTGAAGGGAGAAAACTCTGACCCTTGCTAGACATCTGTCAGAAATTATCCGTCGTCTGGCTAAAGGGTTATGGGAATCTCGAACTAAGCTAAAAGTACATTATCCAGGACTTCTGGCGTTGAGTTGAATGAAGTAAAGAATACAAGACGAACTCCACTGCTTGGTAGTTGCTACCTATTTTTACCGTTTATTGATGTTTTTTTCAAAGCTATAAATTATTTAAATGCGACACTTTACAGGGCGAATAAAATCAATCTCTAGATTCACAGGCACTTTTTTGACAAAAAAAATGAGACAGAGGCTTCTTTTCATTTTTTTCCCCCCACAGACCAAACATATCTTGGTTGGTTGGTTGTTTGAAGTTTAACGTCGCACCTAACCTTATTGGTCACACGGCGACGATGACCCAATTAAACAAAACCCTAACCCTAACAAAAACCCAACCAAAACTACGAAAAAATTTGAATTTTGAATTTTGTAAATTAGGCTCTACAGACACTGATCAAAATGGATCGCCAAACATATCTATTATTTTTCACCAAACAGATGCTGCATTGCAGTTTAGTAAAATTTGCATGAAACAGTGTTCTTCAAGCAGCTTGAGCAGTCAGACTTCATCAAATTTATTTCCTGCATATTAGAACAACTCCTTGTCCCAATGTCCAAGAACATTACTTTGGCAAAACTTTGAGATACAAATGTGTAAAACCCAATAAAAAAAACAAACATTTTTTAAAAATGTTTTTGCCATCAGCAAGGGAAATGTTGATGCGGAGCTAACAAAATGACAGTCACAGTGCCCATGAAGTTAGAATTCATTTTATTCATGTTATCATGCCTAATGTGACTTCAACCTGTGACTTCAAATGTGACTTCAACCTGTTGAACAGATGGACATCCATATATGCCAATTTTGGCCACAATTATATACAAGATATGTGAAGAAAATATGAACAAGTTCACCAAAAATATTACCACAGAGTTGACGAGTTCGTCAATGATATTTCATCAAAAAAGTATGCATAGCAACATGACTGCATTGAAAGATAAAAGTACGTAAGATATCATTAAGCAGAAAGCAGGCAACTGAGGTGTTGCTAAATCAGAGATGAACAGTGCAAAGTTAGTTTTTGCTGAATTGGCACAGGTAAGTTGATGAAGATAAATCGTTCGCAGATCTAAACATGATCAAGCTCCCAAGCTGTGCACTCTGGAATAACTGTGCAATACCTTCAGCCCGATTGGTCCCCCGATCTGGGTATCTCCGTCTATCTGGGCGTGGTGTTGGATGCAACACACGAGGGCGCAATGGGGTGAGTGTAGGTCGGGGAGTGACTCTCGGGCCGATAGGCCGCCGCCTTCCTTCACATTCCCTGCGACATGCATTCTGATTGTCAAAGACATTCTCGTTATCTCTGCACCCCCCATGCCAGAATTCCTCACACCTTTCTGATTCTGTGTTATATCGCCACTTTTCTTCCCATTCACCACACAGACGTTTGTCCTCGGGCTGTGAGCAGCTCTGCGCGGCTAAATAGAAACAGCGAGTTAAATGTTCCTACTTCATACATTGTTTTGATCATGAGATATTTTCAAGAGTTGCACAGACAGATGAATATTCTAAGATCACCCAGCATATTTTTTCAAATACAACCTTATGATGAAAAAATATTCAGCCAAATCCGAAATCACAAAAAGCGGGAATATTTCATCTGAATACAAAAATACATGTACATTACCCATAAGAGACATACTTACTAGTTTATAAAGATAAATCAAGGTAAGATAAAAAAAATTACAAGATACATCAGAAATATATCACTGTGTATCTACTGGAGTTTCAATATGAGTGTGTTTATGGAGCTCATGTACAAAATGCAGAGATGGAAATAGATCTTTCACAGATCCAAACCATGAACACGATTAAGCCCCCAAGCTGTCAACTCTGGAGTAGTAGTGTGCAATACCTTCAGGCTGGTCTATCTCCCGATCTGGGTATCTCCGTCTATCTGGGCGTGGTGTTGCATGTACCACCCGAGGACGCAAGCGGGTGAGGGTAGGTCGGGGGGTGACTCTCGGACCAATATGCCTCCGGCTTCCTTCACATTCCCTGCGACATGCATTTTGATTGTCAAAGACATTCCCGTTATCTCTGCACCCCCCATGCCAGAATTCCTCACACCTTTCAGATTCTGTGTTATATCGCCACTTTTCTTCCCATTCACCACACAGACGTTTGTCCTCGGGCTGTGAGCAGCTCTGCGTGGCTGAATAGAAACGCTGAGATAAATTTTCCTAGTTCATACATATGTTTTGGTCAGGAGATATTTTCAAGAGTGAACAAGAGCCGTGAGCTCACATATTCCCCACTAGGTGTCAGTCAATGTACAAGGCTCCTCCACCGATATATATTATTAGGTTCATCCAGT
This sequence comes from Hanleya hanleyi, assembly GCA_036873755.1. Taxonomy (NCBI): domain Eukaryota; kingdom Metazoa; phylum Mollusca; class Polyplacophora; order Lepidopleurida; family Hanleyidae; genus Hanleya; species Hanleya hanleyi. Next base: position 49,699 of record JAVTVY010037949.1, on the reverse strand, counting down.
AATAAGACGGAGCCAAAAATGTCGTCAACATGCACTAAGAGTCTCAATTACATACATACAAAATAGTCAATGGTTAACAACCTCAAAACACAACTCAATGGGATTCATTGGAACTACATGTACCCTTGAAATTTAACTCAAGATACAGTCCAGACAAGCTAGAATAAGTTTTGGGATGATATGATGTTGACTTTTCATCTATCATGTCTATTGACCTGAAATAAATACGCCTAAACTTTGGAATGAAATACGCCACACAGCTGTGAAGTTTTGAGAAGATTGGTTAATAATAACTATCTTGGCATCTTGTAGGGTAATGACATTGGAATTTGACCTAATAATAAATAGGTCATTTAGAATCATCCAGTAAAGTTTCAGATGTTTTGTGAATCACGAGTTTAAGATGTATTTCAGAAAAAAAGTGAAAGTCAGTTTCAGGGGGCTGTGACCTTGAACTTTGACTTATTGACATTGGTATTAATAGTGTGATGGCTATTTATACAACAAATTTTCTGTAAAATTTTGAAATGAATTGACGTCACTGTTTCTAAGATATCATTCTAACAAGATATTGGTATGCACACACACATAGGCACTGATTCTATATCCCCTAGTTGAGATTTAGGTGATGGATAATTGGTTTCTTCGGCATTATTTTGGCAAAGAAATATGTGAAGTATTGAGAAGTTTTCTGGATGAAAACCCAAGATATAACACAGACACACAAGGAATTTGACCTTGACATTTGACCTAAAACATAAATAGGTGGCTTTAATATCACATGGATAATACACCTGTAAAGTTTTGAGATGTTTGCTGAATCAGAACTCAAAGATACAGAATGCCATGGATAATTTTAAATTCAGTTTCGGGGGTGCTGTGACCTTGATCTTTGACCTATTGACCTAAATATGAATAGCATGAAAGCTATTTTCCCAATATATCTTCAGTGAACATTTGGAGTGGATTGACTGAATGATCTTGAAGTTATTGTGTAAACAAGAAATCGTGACCCACGCACGAACACACACATACGTACACATGGACAGGCAGCAATAATTCTATATTCCCCGACCAGGATCAGACGGGGAATAATAATCTAAGATCACCAGGTATATGTTTTTCGAATAAAGCCTTACGATAAAAAAATATCAGCCAAATCAGAAATCACATGAAGCAGAAATATTTCATCTCAAACAAAAACTGCCCATAAGAGAGCATATCTATGTAAAGATAAATCCAGGTAAGATCAAGAAATCACATTACATTAGAAAAATGTGTATCTACTAGGGACTAGAGATTATGAAGATCACATACTAATTGGAGAGGCGGACCAGTGAAATAGCTATATTAGATAATACACATATAATAACATACAGATTCAATCCAAAAGTTAGTCAAACAATTGATATAGTGGAACACACATGCAGGTATATGGAACAAATAGCTGAAGTGAAGGGTTAAAAATACTAGTAATTTGGATTTAGAGAAAGAAAGATTCCACAACGTGGAGAAGAGAATAATAGTTTGGTACACTCTAACGTTCCAAGATCCCTAACAATTTTCCAATATTTGAAAAACGAAAAAAAACATCTGAAAATTAAACTTAGAAAGTGAGATGTCTAGCTCAAGATTGGATTAGTCGATGAGCGTTGCAGGCGCGTCATTTATATTTACTCAACTGAGCAAAACTAATCAGGTAAAAAAAATTGTATGTTGTATATGTACTGTTTTGAATATTTTAGTCAGGTGAACAAATTGTACATTATTTTGTGTAACACTTCTCCCCATCTCCATGTATCAAGTTAAATACTACAAAACCTTCTATTATTTCGCTTGACCAACTGATTGAGGTCGTGCAGTAAGGTTTTTCTTTGAATCCTAAATATGTTAATTGGTCGATGAATTGTTTTTCGAAATTGGGAAATGTACACTTCTTTCAAATAGCCTGGCAATCTTTTGTTCAAAATTTCAATTTTGAAAATGCCATACAGGGGCACTTCTGTAACTGTTAAACACTTCGAATATGGACTGCAAAATAGCTGTCACATGTGCAGTGTTTGACTTCGGGTATTGAATATGCTTCTCCACATCTAGACTTACATGTGCATGTTTATAGTTTAAGAGCTACGACTGGATTCCATATACGAATACAACTAAAGTTTTGTATACGGGAATCCCTCTAATAATTCAACCCCCCCATCAGAATTCAACCACTTCCATTTTTGGGGGCAAAATTCAATCAATTTTGATCACTCTCTAAATCAATGAAAATAACAAAGAAATATGCATGATTTTGGACCATTTTTTTTACTTCCTGTTCTAATAAATTTAATACCCCCCAAATTTTATGGTCATAAATATCACTTTCTGTGACTGAATTATTAGAGGGATTACCGTAAAGCATGTTAAATTATAATTACCTTCTGTGTAATTGTTTTTGAAACGAGCCTTTCAACCAATCCCTACTTGCTAAATTGCGTCTCTGTTAATTGCAGTATCTATGCATATTCCCACATTCCCATGCAAGTGGCACATGACTAAGACACTAATTAAAATTGCTCAGGGTGTTAATAAAAAGGCATTCAAAAAAATTCATATATATTATTCTTCAAGGTTAGTTTGGAATTATTTTAATTCCCCATTTGTGAAGTGATGAACAGTGAAATTTGTACAAAGCACACACCGATTGATATTTGAAGAGTAATAAATTCAACACAATCATGAATGCCTTGTGAAATTTCAAACTAGAGCATGGCTGCAGATGAAAGCTAGTTTACATGTACCCTCTGTCCAATGAGTATCAAGCTGTGTACTATTACATATGTATTATACTTAGCATGTTAACAGTCCAGAGCTGCAGTTCTCATCACAAAGACAGGTGACATGTCCAACATGAGAAACACAAATGATCTGGTGAAAAACAGCGTTTACCCTGGTTTCCACCTGGTCTTGTTCTATCATGCCTTGGATTCCAACGGCGACCGTCTCCGTAACGAGTGTCAAGGGGGATGTCGGGTCTGTACTGTGGGGCGGGGGTGGTCGTGGGAGGGCGGCGGGTACGTATGGGATGAATAAAGGGTGGGTCAGTTATTCTGGGCTGAGGCCTACTCAACCCTCCGCATTTCTTTCGACAATCTTCCTCTGTGATGAACTGGTTACCACCAGAGCCACACCCGCCATTCCAGAAGCTCTCACACAGTCCTTTCTCTCGGTTGAAGAACCACATGGTCGCCCATTCGCCGCAGTAACGGTCCACCTTGTCTTCGAGACAGACATCTGTCAGTAAACATACCCATGAGTCATGGTCAGCATTCATAGGGCAAGACTTCGCACTGGACTCTATTCCACAACGACCATCCACCATCTAGATAGACTATCTCTTCCACTAAGAAGATGATACATGGGGAAATACAGAGACTACTTTATGGGTGAAAATTCAGGACTACCACTTTTTCGAAGCTGCTGATAGGAACAGAGAATTGTAACCAAACTGCGTAAGGTAAATGTACTATCTAACTACATGTATCCAAATCGTCCGATTTGCTATATTATTAAGTATATCTGGTCAATTCACCCCATAGTTGTAATGAATGAACAATGACAATACACATCCAAATCCACAATCTGACATGGTGAGGTCCACAATCTGACATGGTCTGGTCCACTTTCTGACATGGTGTGGTCCACAATCTGACATGGTGAGGTCCACAATCTGACATGGTGAGGTCCACAATCTGACATGATGTGGTCCACAATCTGACATGGTGTGGTCCACAATCTGACATGGTGAGGTCCACAATCGGACATGAGGTTCACAATCTGACATGGTGAGGTCCACAATCTGACATGGTGAGGTCCACAAGATCGACTTAATCCACCAATCAACCAATCTTGAAAAGATGATACCCGCCTGAGCTCATCTGAAACACGACCTAAACTGACTCCCTCAGTGACGACTTAATCACCATAACAGCCCTATTGAAAGTCTTACCATATGACATTATAAACCATATTCTGACAATCAGTTGCGCAAACAGCTATTCGTTAGCATCTATAATCCAGGCTCACAACAACACAAAAACAGGAACAAAATATGAATCCAGTACAGTACTAAGATCCCCTCAGCCTTAGTGTGCTGTAAGTTTAATGCTCCCAGGCATAGTCAATCGAAACTTTGGTGCTCCGAGGTATCTTGGGATATGATGGTAATGTGAAAATGAAGAGGGACAGACATACGGACGTACACGCATACATGATGACGACAATACAACACCACAAGGCCAATTTAGGCCAAGGGGTAATAAATTAGAATGTTTTACTGCATTGGAATAGCTAGCTGACCCAGTTAATCAGAAGCATATTCTGCATTAATAGCCAAGCAAGGACAGTGTCCTTTCACTTTCAATTCAGGTATAATTCTCTAACTTAGTTTGAGAAAGCTGCAAAAACTAGCAGTTAATCCAGCACAAAGCTTTTTTCCTATGCTTGTCAAACTCGCTAACCACTGTTCTATTTAGTCCTACCTTTAGCTTAAGCTGTTCTTAGCAGGAAAATGATTCCGGGAAGCACACCATGAAAACTATACCTGAACCGGTATATCCAGTTCGGGGCTTTGGAGGTGGACGAGGATCCGGAAAATGTCGAAGACGTCGATTATCTAGCCTTGAGTAACCTTGACAGTTCCTAAGACAGTCATCTTTCGAGTGGAAGACATTTTCCCGTCCCGTGAGCGTACACCCCATGAAGACAAATGTCTCACAACTTGAACTGTCCTTGTTGTAATACCACTTTAGTAACTGGCTCCCGCAGTCACGGTTATCCATGGGTAATCCACACACTTCAATAACCAAACAGTACAATGACAACTGGTGAGGGACTAGTGATTACCTCTTGACTAACTATTGACTTCTACCTAAAATTTCCTCCTTTCTCAATGGGATTCAATACTTTAATCTATAAAAAATTATGGAATAGTAGTTGTTTGTGATGTTTTAGCGGGAAGCATAAGGTGGGGTGGGGGGTGGCCAATATGTGAATAAATATCAATCTAGTGAGATTTTTATTGTGCTTTTCACCGCTTCCATATTTCTTCTAATTATTCAGACAGCAAAACTTAACTTCAGGCATCTGCAGAGAGAAATTCTGCTAACTTTCTATAAATTTCACTAGCTATCTTTTCAGCTCTTGGGTTAAATAACATATCCATGCCACAGTATTTAACCTCAGTTGACATAAATATGTTTTTTTCATGCTTCAGACTCTAATAATGCTGTTCAAAAAATTAGAAGAAATAGGGTACTTTTGGCAATTTAAATGCTGAAATGAAAACTAACCAAGTTTTACAGTTCATAAGGCTAGATCATTTTGATATGTACTTACAAAGTTACAATACAGAAACTGAAATTTCCCCGTCATAAAATATGGGTGAAATTTAAAACAACAGGAAGGACAAACTGCTACAATAACAATAACAGGAAGGGCAATTTACAACAACAGGAAGGACAAACTGTTTTAAAATCTTGCAGACAAATTCATTATTTATGGAATGGCTGATTGAATGGATGATTGAATTTTATTTGGATGATTATTGGATGGTCTAATGCAAACAAATAAATCAAAGGTTGTAAATACGGAGTATATGTACTTGCTGATACATGTTCGTGCATTCATCATGCTTCTAAAACAGTTTTGGTATACAAGAGTGACTTGAAACAAGTATGCGAGTAAAATGCAAAAAGAAATTGTCCTTCTTTAACTATTTCAGATATAATAAGTTTTATGGTTTCAGAAAGGGAAATATTATTGGTTTCGCAAAAAAATGACCGTCAGAAAATATATGATTCTCAAGCCATTATTACTGAACAAAAAGATGATGAGAACCTCTTCACAAGACCTCAAGTACAGCTTCAGTATGTACATTATCCTTTCAAACTTTGTTAATTACTCCGAGCTCGTTGATGATTACAAAATTGATTTTGGGCAGCTTTCTTTTAACTTCAGAGTGTTGTTGACCTTTAACTCCACTGATATCGCCCCAAGAGTCTCCAACATATCCAAAGAGAAAATGACATATTGTCATCAGTATTTAAAGGAAGTGTGTATATGAATCTGAATATACAAGAAAGGCCGAGACAAGGGCTAAATATAAAATGAGGAACTGGAAGGAAAGGCTGTAATATTGGTGATTATATATCACAGCAACAGGCGACGTCGATGAAGTCAGACAGGAGAACTGCAAGGTTTACAAAGCTATAAAAGCACATTCATGTAGACGTACAAGTGCAGGAGCTTTTCTGCAGATTCATGCATCCCCACCCGAGGACAGGTTGTGGAGATATTATAGCTGCTGAAGCAAGGCCAATTTGGCAGCAATGTTGGTTCTAGAATGGACAAAGGAGAAGGCCGGATACAGCTTTACAGGGTGGCTACCAGATCTGAACAAATAATGCAAATAATAATTTCATCTCCAGATGTACCTGTTTGTCTGTGAGCATTCATCACACCTCAATAGGTTGTCATAAAGACACAGAGATGGCTTTCACTCAATATGGTATCAGAATTCAAGCAACAACAGCAACAAGAGAGAACAAATGAGCAAAGTGATTGTTAGACTCAAATGCTTTATATCCATTCAGAACTAGCAGACATGCACTCTAAAACAGTGTTCCCAGCCACCTCCCTTGTCTACTCATTTCTTGTCCATTACATAGCAGCATATTGGAAACTTCTGTCAAGTAGCCCATGAGCAGCACCTATACAGGTGGAGTTATTATAGGCCAGGCGCAGCTCTCCAGAGCAGAGGTATTTTTCACCTGAAGGGGTGTTCTCAATCAGATTGCCTGCTCCTGTCTGCACCTCCTTGATGGCCTCACCATGCCCATAACCCTGACAGGTTGTCTTACACTGGGCCCGAGTACTGAACCGGTTACCTCCAGGGGTACATTCACCGTAGGTGAATTCTTCACACACCCCTTTCTCCAGATTGTAGAACCACTGGCTCAGGCGGCGCTTACAAATGCGCCGGTCGGGGGCAACACCACATATGTCTGGTATATAGATAATATTCTATTGTTTCATCTGTTCACCAGGGCATGTACTGCATAAACAATAGATTTGGCCATTTTAAAGAAGGGGATACTGGTTTAAAGTGATTTGATAATTTCATTTTGCAGTTTACAATGTTCACAAATTATCCCATACTCAGTACCTCAAAACCAAAACAAAATATGGTAGACACACACGTCAATAGATCCACACCATCAACACAGAGATTGAGTTCGAGGTATCCTCTCCCATTACATGTATGCCTCTCAATGGAGGTTTATAAAAACAGCAGTGCATCAAGGGAAGTCCTCCAGTTGTAAAGGACTTCATTGGTCAATTCAAATTTTCAAAAAGAAATCCAAGCTTTTCATTGGTCTCTGGAGTAAATTAGACGACATTCCAGCCAATCATAGAGTTTCTGTGAAGATTACCTAAAAAATGTAATGATATTCATAGCAAGGGTTGAGTAAAAGCACACCCAGTAACAAGTGGTCTATGACCAGAGGGCCTCGGGGAAGATCAGCTCTTGCTGACCGTGTCAGATCTTGTAATTGTTTACCCTCCTTAATTAAAGATTATTATTATTACATATACTTTATTCTAGTTATTATATTCACCTGTTCTCTCATCAGCCGGGGTGGGACGAGCTCTATTAGATTGACTAGTACGAGTTCTGTAGCCTTCACAGGTGCGCCTGCAGTCATCCCCAGATGAGAAATGGTTGTTTGTACTGCCAGCACATCCGCCGTACCAGAAATGCTCACATGTGCCCTTATCACCGTTATAGTACCACTTGAGGGTAGGTTCACCACACACGCTCCGGTCAGGTTTGCCTTCACACCGGCTTTTTTGGTCTGTGATAACCAGGATAATTAGACACTTTTCATGTCCCTTCTTATATACAGGGACATTTTTGTAAGTAACGGATTTATTCAATATTTTTTAGAATGCTCAATAATTATTTTGTCAGCCCGAGAAATGCTTACAAAAGGTATAATTTCTTTCTGTCGGAAATGGAACACTTCACAAATCAGTAATAATTATGTCAATTGAATATGATGAGTAATCATTCATGAAGTGGATTAGTTCCCATGACAATTTCACAAACTGAGAATTCGACTTAAATATAGCAAGAGTATAATGTACTTGAAAACGGTCAACTAAATTATGGACGTACCTGAAGTACTTCGTCTAGCGAATATTATACAAACTACAAAGCTGCTTTTGCTATAAGATTAGACTAAAGCACAACACTCATCAGTATCATATTCTCATGTACACCTGTCCCTCATTATAACATGGCTCATTATAAGGTGGGTTTCAGTGTAGCATGGCCATTGATATGTCCACAGTATATAACTGTAAATTGTAACACGTATAATACAGGCCTGAAAGTGGCTCACAGTGAAAATATAAGAGAAAATAAAGAAAATTTGCCAAAATATAGGAGAAATTTAGGAATTTTCTTGATAAAATATAGGAAATAAAGGAGTGTAAGACAGGTCACTACTACATTGTTTGTTCCAAACTTAGTAGTTTTCTGGTGTTTGATCATAGTGGTGGTGATTGAGGAGACCCTTTCTGCTGCTTGGTTCAAGAAAGAGTGTTTTAAATGTTTTGCATAATTGCCGAGCGAAGCGTGGCAAAAAAAAATTTCTGAAATGTATTTCCTCATGCCAATTTGACACATTTCAGAGCATTGGTGAAAGTTTTCATGAGAAAAGGTCAAAATATAGAAAATATAGGAGGTATTTAGGAAAATATAGAAATCACTCAAAAATATAGGAAAATATGATCACTATAGTGCAACTCACCTATAGTGCAGTCAATATTTTGTCTCCCAATTTCAGCATTATAATGAGGGAAAAATGTACTTTCCAATCGGCAAAGGCATATGAATGATGTATTACTGGCAAATATTACTATGCAGTTTGTGCTTGACGGAAGAGTGTAGAAAATTAGTGGTGTATTGTAAGAAAGCGCATTTGCCCAAGAATGCCCAAGAATGATCCAAATCTCTCAACTTCTCATTATGCCAAGAAGTGAGATATGAGTACAAGTTTTTCAACCTGAGAGTATGAGCCCCAGAAGAGAGTGAAATTCTAGGCATCATTTAATACATTTTCTTAAAATGTTTTTTCATATAACAGTGGACCATTAACATTTCACCCTTCACTGAGCTTAAATGAGTACTTTTAACCAAGCCCACGAGTTTTAAATGAGTACAGTTTAACCAAGCACAGATCTTAAAATAAGTACTTTTTAACTAAGCAGAGCTTAAAATAAGTACTTTTTAATCAAGCACAGAGTATAAAAATGAGTACTTTTTAACCAAGCACAGGGATTAATATGAGTAATTTATGACCAAGTCCACGTTTTTTTTTTTAAATTATAGGCTACTTTTTCTGCAAAGTGGAGAAAGTTTGAATGATTGTTGGTTATTGAAGAATTCAATGAAAATGTCCAGATCAGTGAGATTTTGATACCGTTACGAGAGCGTGTGAGAAAGTGAGAGTCTCGCACTGAATGCCCGAGAGTGAGTGAGTGAATATGATTTAACGTCGCTTTCAACAATATTTCAGTCATATCACAACATTTGGGTCCTATTCCTTTTCACACCCGGGAATCCCACGGGTGGGGTCCTATTCCAATTGAGAAATGTTCCAAGAGTGTAGATCAGGAAAGCCATTTTTAATATTAATGAAAAAATCAACCATAGAGGTCCATGTCCCCCGCTAGCAGCACCAGTTATGGTGGATTACATCCACCATAACTGGCGCTGCTGCTGCGGGGGCCATGGACCTCTATGGTCAATTTTTTTTGGTCGATGATATCTCATATCATTGATGAAGAGTATGATTTGAAAATGGAGATATCGCTGATGAGCTTAACATAATCTACCCATATTGGATAATGCACATCCATAAAACATAATACCGACTGTCCTCTCACCAATGTCCATGCACTCCTCAAGTTTGAAGTAGATTGGTTGAATCATTCTAGAGTTATTGTCCAGACAAGATCTAAATCCTGAAAATCTAAGATGACTGATGGTGGCCACCTTGGATTACACAGGTAACTGAAAAGCAATGACAAATGTCCTCTCACCGATGTCAAGCCAAACTGCAAGTTTGAAGTCGATCAGTTGAATTATTCTAGAGTTGTTAACTGTCCAGACAAGATGCAACTGCTTAAAATGCAACATAATCCAATATCGCTGGTAGATGGCAGCCATATTAGATTATGCTCGTTCATCAAACACAATCCTAACCGGGATCTCACCAAGGTCAAGGGACTCCCCAAGTTTGAAGTAGATCAGTTGAATCGTACTCCAGCTATTGTCCGGACAAGATCAAACTGCTTAAAATCCAATGAAATCCAGTATGGCTGATGGTGGCCATATTGGATTAAGTATGACCTTGAAAAACAATCCTAATCCTCCTCTCAACAATGTCAAGGCACTCCCCAGGTATGAACTAGATCGGTTGAATCGTTCTCGAGTTATTGTCCGGACAAGAGCCAACTGCTTATAATCCAATATGGCTGACGGCGGCAATATTGGATTATGTACATTGCTGAAAAACAATCCCAACCGTCCTCTCACCAATGTCAAGGCACTCTCCAAGTTTGAAGTAGATCAGTTGAATCGTACTCCAATGTTCGGACAAGATCAAACTGCTTAAAATCCAATGAAATCCAATATGGCTGATGGTGGCCATATTGGATTAAGCACGTCCTTGAAAAACAATCCTAATCCTCCTCTCAACAATGTCAAGGCACTCCCCACATATGAAGTAGATCGGTTGAATCATTCTCGAGTTATTGTCCGGACAAGATCCAACTGCTTATAATCCAATATGGCTGACGGCGGCCATATTAGATTACGCACATTGCTGAAAAACAGTCCCAACCATCCTCTCACCAATGTCAAGGCACACCCCAAGTTTGAAGTTGATCGGTTAATTCACGAGTTATTGTCCGGACAAGAAAATCTAAGATCCAACTGCTTATAATCAACAAGAGCCCAAGGGGCTTCAATATACGCCCGTATATCTGGAATTACATTGGTTCAAATTTCAAGGTTGTTTAATAGCCTTGATTCCAATTGATCTAGCAATCCAGAGAAAGGTCTACAATTTTTTGCTTATGAGAATGTAACATATATCACATCTTACATTGAATGATAAACTAAAATGAGCTTAACTCTTGGTAACTGGTTGACCTTGAAGCAAGAGCTGAGAGCTCACATATCCCACACTGAAATCGACAATAGTCAAACACAAGAAAATAGTAGTTTTCCTGCAAATGGATTCCTTTCAGACGAGAGAATTTTTCATGAAGGAAGAAGAAAGTGATGAAGTAAACCTTTGTTCTTGACTTAATAAACAGGTGTGAAGTTCATAAAGGACTCCTTTCCCCGTTAAATTAGTAAATGTATGGTTTTTATTTCACAACAGTTTAACCAAATGAAGCGTTTCAAACATGAGAGACAACTCCACAGGACAATATCATATAAATGCAGGGGAAAGACTTTTGAATATTCCAACACATTTAGTCAGCTAAGCTTGATTCAGTTTTGGGGGACTGCGACCTAGACCTTTGACAAATTGATCTCATATGTATGGCTTCACTTTGTCATGCGAGTAAGGTATACTAAAAGTTTGGTACCAATCCATACCTTGAAACTAGAGCTATCGCATGGACAACAAATGTTAATGGATGAATGGACAGAACGTAACATCGCATTACATGACCTCGTCTTCGACAGGCATATGAAAATGTGACTTAATGATTTCTTGATTTTGGGGTCAGTGACCTTGACCTCAATTTTGGTACACAACACATCCGTCTTCCCTCAATCTATCAATGCACACAAAAAATCATGATTTTTAATGATTTCCTGATTTTGGGGTCACATCGACCTTGACCTTTGACCTTGGCCTAAATTTTGGTACATGACAAACCGTCTCCCCTCAATTTCTCAATGGACACAAAAAATCATGATTTTTAACAATTTCACGATCTTGGGGTCACAGTGACCTTGACCTTTGACCTTGACCTACATTTTGGTATGTGACACATTGTGTCTCCTTAATGTATCTACTGACACAAAAAATGTTATTTTTAATAATTTCCTAATTTTGGGGTCAGTGACCTTTGACCTTGACCTAATTTTGGTATGCATCACTTCATTTCCGCCTATTGAATCCACTCACAAAAAATAAGAAATTTTTAACGATTTCCTGATTTTTCGATCACACTGACCTTTGACCTCTGACCTTGACCTACATTTAATATGCAACACATCGTTCCCCCCTAGGGCATCCACTCACCAAAAATTAGAACTGTAGTTAGAAAACTGTCAACGATCAATGATTTCCTGATTTTTGACAACAGTGACCTTTGACCTCTGACCTCGACCTTAATTTTGGTACGCGACACATCGTCTCCACCTGGCGTATCCACTTACAAAAAATTGCAACTGTGGATAGAAAACGTTCACAGATATAGACCGGACACGAACACTTCAGTGATTTCCTGTTTTTTTAGGCCAGTGACCTTTGACCTGTGACCTCGACCTTCATTTTGGTACGCGACACATCGTCTCCCCGTAGGGTATCCACTCACCAAAAATTGGAGCTGTGGATAGGAAACTGTCCCAGATATAGACCGGACACGAGAACCGGACAGACGGACAGACGGACAGACGGACGGAAACCGCCATCCCATAATACGACCGCCTTTTGGGCGGGCGTATAAAAAATCAAATGTGTTTTGCCACAAAGTCAAATATTCTGATGAATCTGACTTTGTGTTGAGATCACTCTTGAGAAGGTCATATTGTACTAAACACCATCTAAACACCATAACCATTTCTTACTATTTTTTTGTTTATTTTTCAAATCGACAAATTTACAGAAAATCAAATTATATTGGCCTCAACAAATTTCTCTGTTGTTGTTGCAGGATTCGTGTGTGTTTCTGCAACATCGTCGGGACTCCTCTACAGATTCAACTGCAGCCTGACTCTCACTTCCCACTTTTTCAGCAGGGTCAGTGTTTATTTGACAACAGGCTGCAGAAAAAAGCTTGAATGTTGCTGTGTTCAGATCGTTTTGAACAGTTTGCAAATGTCACACATGAGGTGAAGCGGACTAAGAAATAGTGTGGAGCGTATGATGCGGAGATGCCCGAGATAAAACTACTCACGGGGGTAATTCAACGCACAGTTTGGACATTTTCTAACAAATTTTCAAGACAATTGGCAGTCTGCCATAAGCTATAGACGTCGTGATCGATGGTCCATTTTTCAACACTTTGTTTGCAAATGCAGCTACAACTGACGATCGAAATTTACGTGCACCGAGGAAAAAATACATGCATTTGTGCATGTGTGCACTGCTAATTTCGAGCCTTGAATTGAGTATAAATATTTTGGTGAAAAATACTGATTTTTTACTAAAAAAAAATTGAGTTTTGAACTGAAAAATTGAGTTTTTAAATTCAATCTACGAACCGAAATTCGGTACGTAGAACTGACGTGAATGAATCCCTGACCATTCAAATGAGTTCAAACCCCTTCTGGGTTAAGAAGCACCAATGTATCTCAATTTAGTGGCATTTTGAAATTATATCATCTGCAACACATTTGAGAGCTGCAGTATCATGCTTTATATGATGGAAAGAGATAAATTTGGGAGCGGGTCTGTCAGATTGGATTCATGGTCAGAAACCAAGTGTAGAAATCCTTGGCTTAACTCTTTGCCTACGGAATAAATATCCACGTTTGGACGGAATAAATTTTGCAAAAGTATAAATTTCCGCATATGGTTATAATAATGGCTCTGAGATTTTTCCATGAGTGTCGTTGATAGGGTAAACTATATATTTTTACAGTCCTTGATGCTTTGGGATTTCAAATAAATAAAAACTGATGATGGAAACCATTCTTGAATTGTGTGTTGTTGTTTTTCAAGTCGGGAGAAAAAAAAAAACACGCACAACTTACGGAAGTTACGTCGCCCACACGGGATGGTGACGCCATGCTTGGAAAACCTCTTTCATTTGTCGCATTTCATGAGGCTATCTATATATTTTTACAATTCTTGATGCGTTGGCGATTCGTATAAATAAAATCTGATGATGGAAACCATTCTTGAACTTGTATGTTGTCTAGTCAGAAGAAAACAAAAGCACACCACAAGACGACCGCAGCCGCCATTTTTGGAGTTTCCCCACTGAATTGTGACATGACATGACGTAATTTGGAGATTCCCAATGTAATAAATTCTAAATCGAGGCTGAAAAGAATGTAGCCAGTGATTCATATATCACGGAAGCGTTAATTGGTCGTTATCGTTACCGAGGCCAAAATAACCAATCACAGGTGTGTTTAGATAAGGCTGTCAAGAAGCCGCTGACAGCGGCTTTCCGGCGCAAGTTAAAGAAACGTGAGCCGCTCACAGCGGCTTGCCGTAGGCAATGAGTTAATTTTCTTTATGGATGCAAATTCTTTCATGTGCAATCCTGAAATTTTAGTTCATTGTGGCTTGGTGGCGGGGTTCTTTGATATCGACAGAATATAGTTGTAATTGCTATCAGTGACCTCTGTAGTGGACTTGAAAACTAGAATAATCAAGCAATGTCATTGTCATCAATGTATTGGAAGACAAAATATGAGACCCCTGTGGCACACTCAACTATGAAGGTATGCACCTCCAACCTGAACTCTCTATTAACAAATAATATTATTAGAAAGGAAACAATGTCGCACATACATAATATAATGAAAGTTACCTAAACCAAAAGAGTTTGTGAGATAAAATTACAACACAGGGCGCTGATTCATGTATTCCGAATAAGTTTTCAAACTTCATTTCTCGGGTTACTTCTTGAGGGAGACTCGAGACAGATTCTGCAAGATTTGTTTTAGGAAAATAGGTTTGCTTCTTTGTATGGGAACTTTAATCATTTTGAATTGAAATTTGACAAATCATGTTTCTTGCAAAGAAACCATGGGTAATCTCAGATCACTTTGGGGAGAAGCAAATCACACAATCTGGACAATGGTTGTAAGCCTCAAGAATCAGGATTTATAATTGGAAATGAGCAGCAGGAAAAACTAGAAGTAACAGTAATAATTTCACGCTCCAAGACAACTTGTCAGTTCAAACACTTTTAATCGCAGTTAACAGAACCGTAAAACTGTTACATGCAGCTAATGGCGCCCAGCGGAAACAGCATGGTGTTATAGGTTCCACGTGCATGTCAGCTGTTATAGAGTGAGGCTCTAGAATCTAAATGTTGAGGCTCTAGAATCTCAGTGTCATAGTTAACAATCTTCACTGTAATTATAAAAAAAATTAAAAAGAATAAAAGGCTCTGTTAATGGAAGTTCACAAGAATTAAACAGTTCGCTTGACAGAATTAAACAGCTCGCTTGGTAAAGTTCAGTTCCCTGGTAAAGTTCATGTACCAACATGAAGATAATGTCCCAGGCAAGAATTTATCAGTTCCTGCAGTCCTATGATGTCCCATACATGTACATCCCCATATTCCGCGCACAATTTTCCTGAATGTACATGTATTTTCGATGTGTCATATGGTACGGAGGTCACTTAATCTATCAACAGATAATGTTATGTTATCTAACACACGCGCGCCACAATGGATAATGTCATAAACGCGCTTACACTTCATACTGATATGACCCCTTCTTCTAGAGTTTTCATCAACATCAGTGGTGATGCTCCCTTCCTGGTCAAACAGTTTGCTAGTTGCTTCTCTGCACTAGCCCAAATGAGTTCCCGAACTTGGTTTGTTTCTATCATCTCCTTTATTCCGCTAATCTCCAGTTTCTCCGCCACAAACTTTGTCGATTTCACTGCTTCATACAGTGATTTACTGTCTGTTACACAAGTCAGAGGTAACTGTCCTGGTTCTGGCCGGCCAGTTGTCAGTTCAGCGAACAGGGTCGCCAGAAATACCCCAGAATCTATACCATCAGCCATGGCCAATGTTTCTCCAGACAATGTACTGCGTACCACACGACGGATCCGTTTTAAGTTCCAACAAATTGGTGAAAACTTTCCCTCTTCTCCTGCGAGGAAAATCACATGACACCCTTGAGTGCCACCGTCTGGGAGGTTCGCTAAAGATGCATCACTGAACACAATTAATGAAAGTTTGCCTTCACCAAGATATTGAAACTTCAGAGTTACACTGTCTGATTTTATTCTTTTGATCACCTTGTTGGCTTCTAGCAGGTCCTTCACTTTGCCCTCCTTGATGCTGGCTGCAAGCTTGCATGCATCAGAAATTATATCAGGCCGACTCTGACGAGCTATTCAAAGTATCTGACCCACTTTTGATCGGAGGCACTCCTTCTCATTTTCACTCAAACACGAATCTTTCTGAAGAGCTCCGGCTTTCTCGATGTTGATGGGAATCAGGTTATCTGCATAGCTATTCTGATGGAGATTGATCTGTTCATCTTTGCATGTAAGTTCAATCCCTAAATACCGGAATGCCACACTGTCTTCCTTCCCAACATTGAACTCTGATCGTACTTTGTTGATCACCACAGTTTCAAATTCCGTCGACATGGCTTGCTAGAATTCCAATCAGCTTTCCGTTTTGATCAGACCAGTAGAACACAGCTAGGTCTAGTTTAGAGATCTTAGCACCAGATTCGATCATGACGGTTTTCACCTTGTTATACCAGTATAATGAGGCATCACCCAGACCATAAACACACTTCTGTAGATGCCATAATTTTCCTGGGCGATTTGCCTCCTTCGGAGGTCGGATGAAGATGTCCCTCTCTAATTTCTGGCCCTGAAGAAATGCAGTTTTGATGTCCATTGAACATGGTTTCCACTTGTTCTGTGTCATGATAGCCAGTATCATTCTCAATGATTCTCTACCACACGTTGGAGAATCTCTCTGAATCTGACCACCATCTATTTCTTCAAATACTCTGGCCACTAATCTAGCCTTGGGCACTATGCCGTCAGCCGTCTCTTTCAAAGTATATATCCATCGTGTTGAAATACATTTTTGTCCTCGTTAAGCACTTCTCTGTGCACATCATTCATTTTCCAACTGTCAAGAATCTAGCCTTGGGCACTATGCCGTCAGCCGTCTCTTTCAAAGTACATATCCATCGTGTTGAAATACATTTTTGTCCTCTGTTAAGCACTTCTCTTTTCCAACTGTCAAGTTCTACTACTACTAGTTTTGCCTTCTCCATTGAAATATCTTCTAAAACCAGGACATTTTCATCACTGCCTGAAGTTTCGGACTGCGAGGCATCAGATATTTCTAATTCTGCGACTTTACTCATTCAAACTGATTTAGTCCAGTATACTCTAAATTGTACCAGTTCTTGTTTTTCCCTTTAGCTTTACCAGCTCTCCCTATCACTTTAGCAGTCACCTGACTTTCTGTTTCTTGGTCCTTGTACTTGACCGTTTGGCCCGTCTTCAGTTTTGAGATTTCATGAAGATTTCCAGTAGGTGGTGCTGCAGATTCTGCTCCAGATTCTTCATCAGCATCTACATTCGTCTCGACATCACTGTCTGTAAGTTCTTCATGATGAACAGCATTCTGGGACAGATCGATCTGTTTCTCAACCATATCACCCCCAAAACTGTTTTCTTCTACTCTGACTTCTGGCTGAATTGACTTTCTCAGTCTACACTTATGCACTCGCACCAAATTTCCTTCATGTCACACGAAAACTACAACACCATCTTGACCTATAACAGTACCAGGACCCTTCCACTCGAAGCTGTCTGAACGCTTGTAATAGACCTTATCACCTGTTGCACACACGTCGGGTGCAGGACGTATCTGCTTTCTCAGCGCCCTTCGTATTCTCTCTGAACACTCTGCTGCTGTAAAAGCCTGTCTGGCTGCATAAAGAGAAGCAATGTGATTCCCAACAACTTCACTTGCTGTTGTCCCCTCTAGGGCGGGAGGCTTATCTGTGAGGATGGATGGTAGGTTGGGATTCTTACCAAACACAAGTTGATATGCACTGAAGCCATGAATGTTACTGAGACTGTTCTTCGCCATTATGGCCCAACTAAGCACGGTTTCCCAGTCCCATTTCCTCTATGCTTTTATCTTCAACAGAATGTCCGTCAGCGTTTGGTTGTGACGTTCAAGGAGGCCATTACTCCAAGGACTTTCAGCTGGTGTTGTTTGTACTTGTATGTTAAAGTTCTCACACATGTCTCGAACTTCTGCATTGTTAAACTCCCCTCCGTTGTCGCTATACAGATTTTTAGGAGCCCCATGGATACTTATCCAATGTTGAATGAATTTCTGCACAAAGACTGATGAGTGTTTGCTTGTCATAATAGCCCCAGCACTAAATTGTGTGAACTCGTCAATGATGTGGAGGTACCACAAGTTCTTCCCAAGCTCATGCAGATCAACAGCAACTGTCTCATAAACTCTGAAGCCAATGTCCTACAGCTGGCTTTGGAGATGGCTTTTTGTACTTCAAGCATACTCCACAGTTGTTAACAACATCGACCAGTGTGCTAAAGATTGTCTGATTTTCTGTGCCAGCATTTTTCAACAATTTCTTCAGTCGTTCAGCCGATGCATGCCCAAATTGTCGGTGAAGTTTATCTAAAATCTTCATTTGGTCAGCGATGCTCAAGTTTGCGTCAATAACACTGTTTAGTAAGATCTCTGCTGGAGGTAAGTATTCTAATGGTGGGTGACTCCGAATGTCGATACAATAATGCCCACTGGATGTGAAATCGAACTTGACGGTTTTTCAAACATAACGGCCTTGTCATTACTCAAGTCCAGGACAGTTCCAGCACGTTTCAGCGAGGCCTTGCTCAACAAGAGAGGAATATCTACACTCACCACTTCTGTACTGATGTTACAAGGTGTGTGACCAATGGTCGCTGGAATGATCACATTCTGGTAAGACTTTACCTGTGCCTCATCTCCAAATTTAAATCCCCTTTCACTGGAGGTGGTGGTGATCTGAGATTTCTCATCATCATCCAGAGTTTCCATGTAGTTTTCCAGCCATTTTGTGCCGCATACAGTACGGGTACAAGCTGTATAGATAACTGCAGATCCAAATGATTCAGTCATAAATATCTCATTATCAGTTTTGTGTTCTTTGGCAAATAAAGTCAGATTACAATTTTTCTGCTTTGTACTGTCATTTGTATCTTCTGTCACTTTTACAGCTTCCTGATTTGACCCATGTGGGCAGTCCTTGGCCCAGTGAAATACAGACATACATACTACACACTTTGTGCGTCTGCCAAACCTGTCTACAGGATTAGTCCCTTTATTATTGTACCTAGACTTGTACTGCCTTCCTGGATTGAATTTCTGTTTGCTGAGATCAGAGTTTTGTGTGAAATATGCAGATTCTGACTTCACTGTAATACCAGTTGCTGTGTTCTCACTAGAGTTGTTACTCTGATCCTCACTGAAGATACGCTTGAGTGCAGATTTCATGGAATCATATTTCAGATCACAGGCAGCTGTGAGAGCTAGCTGTCGTTCTTTCTGAGTGAGATTGGAGCTCAACCTCCCCACAGCGCATGCTCCATTTCGCAGGCTCCATTACCATCCCTGCCACCAATAGCGGAAGTTGACCTTTACTACGTTGCTATGACGTATAGGGGAAACCAACCAACGCACGGTTCAGTTTGAATCCGGCCGAACAACTCCTTTAGTGTTGTACATGAGCGAACTACTTTTCATATGCTCTGTCCAGATAAACAGGGGAAATGATCTCCAGATAATACTTTTTAATGCTAGGTCAACAGAGGTATTATGCAGACTTGAAAAGTAATCAAAATGTTCGGTAAACATCTGTTTTACTATATATGATGTCACTTCCGGCGATGTGCGCGAAGGCCCCGAATCCGGTCCAAAAATCTGACTGGTGGCTGGGCTGTTATTAGACCCCCAGCGAGGTGGTTGATTGGAGCTGTCCAGTAACTTCAATGATAAAACAGCATCTGGTAATACCATCTGGTATTTCTTACACTGATTGTATCATATTCAATGATAAAGTCTGCCATGTTCATGCCATCAATCTTACAAAACGAGTCAAATTTTGAATATGCTTCGTATGCCAAGCCAACAGTTTCTTTTTGAAACAAGGAGTCAAGTCAACTGTCCATACCTGTATCTTTATTAAGATCCACAACATTGATCTCCAAGGCCTTGGCTCTGGCCTGTCCACTTAGAGATAGGATTACGGCCAGTGCCTGTTTCTTTTTGTCCAAGTCTGTCACCAACCGCCATACCACGATCTCCGACTTCCAGGTTTCATAAACTGTGTCAGGTCCAAGTGCAGGGGGAATTTTATAGCTCAAGCTGTTTGCCATCCTGATCGTTATGCTCTGCTACCATTAATAATTTCACTTTCCAAGACAACTTTCAAACACTTTTAATCGCAGTTAACAGAACCGTAAAACTGTTACATGCAGCTAATGGCGCCCAACGGAAACAGCATGGTGTTATAGGTTCCACGCGCATGTCAGCTGTTATAGAGTGAGGCTCTAGAATCTAAATGTTGAGGCTCTAGAATCTGAGTGTCATAGTTAACAACAGCATCAGTGAGTATGCCCCCTTTGGAGAAGCATATTTGATGGGATGTGGATTAATTATCACTGAAGGTGATAAATGCCCCCCCGCCTAAAGAGTAAAAGTTGATAATGAAATAGTACTGTAGTGGATAATCATTACTGGTATTTTTTTAAAAAGATGTATGGAGGATATTTGGGGTAGGCACATGCATGGAATATGCCTGTCCACCAGCTGACAGCTGACGTTGCACGGATAAATTTGTGGTATTGCACTGGGGTATGGCAAGATCTTGACTTTCATTTTGCATTTCTAATGGGTTGAGGGTACATGTAGCTGTTCTGGAAGTATAATAACCTCAGACCTTGTACAAATGTGAAAAAGTTATGCTGACTATGAACGATGGTCTATATTTGTTGATGATTTATTGCAGTTATACATATTACAGTAGTTAACAAACATATGTTATGAAACTACCCTCACGGAAATAGGGCGCAATTAGGGCGCATTTAAGGCGCAAATGGGGCGCATGAATTGAGACAGCTAGGGCGCAATTGGGGCGCGCGCCCTATCTGCGCCCCCAACTTTGCCATTAGACTCAATATGGCTAGGGCGCAAATTAGGGCGCGTTCCAAATATGTTAATTGCGCCTTATATGCGCCCTATTAGAGAATAGGGCGCAGTTGGGGCGCAGTCTTAGGGCGCAGTTGGGGCGCAGAAAAGGCGCAGTTGGGGCGCGATTAGGGCGCACTCTCAGAATAATAGCATGAATGTTGTACTGATAGGGCGCAGTTAGGGCGCATTTGGGGTGCAGTTAGGGCGCAATTAGAGCGCAGTTAGGGCGCAGTTGGGGCGCAGTTAGGGAACAGAACAGTATACATGCCATGCTAACCATGTTCTACCCTCAGTAAATAAAGTTTATCTATCTATCTATCCATCATGTACATAAATTGAAGATATAAGGTGAAAGATGATTATTGGCATCTAACTAGTCTAAATAAATCTAATTTTGCTGTGCAGGTACATATTATTTTCATCTACATGTACAATGTGCATTCATGGTTAAAATTACATTTATTAGAAAATATATGTGCATGTACTACAGTCAGCTGTTGTGGAATTGGTACATTAGGTCATCTGACACTGTCGCTCACTTTTTCTTGAGTTTTTTTCTTCAAATTACTTCTACACATACCTGAAACCCTTTACATCATCCACTATCCACAAAACAGAGGTATAACACTCACCAAAATCTTGTTAGATGGGCATGAAATCTTCAAATTCAAAATGGTTCTTTGAAAACCAATATGTCTGCCTTTCTTTTGTTAATA
This sequence comes from Hanleya hanleyi, assembly GCA_036873755.1. Lineage (NCBI taxonomy): Eukaryota > Metazoa > Mollusca > Polyplacophora > Lepidopleurida > Hanleyidae > Hanleya > Hanleya hanleyi. The sequence continues at coordinate 27,740 of JAVTVY010037949.1, read as the reverse complement.
TCAGCCAATAAGATAAAGGTCATGTGACAGTTTTGACTAATCAGATAACATGCTATTGTGCAGATAATAGGGCGCAGATAGGGCGCAGTTGGGGCGCAATTAGGGCGCACTCTGAGAATAATAGCATGAATGATCATGTACATGTACTGGTAGGGCGCAGTCAGGGCGCAGATAAGGAGCAATAGCTTCTTCAAGTAAAAGTCAGATTTTTTTGTTGAAATAATGTTATTAAATTTAGTATGAAAGTCCAAATTTTACATTAATGAATTTATAGCCCAGAATAGTGAAGAAAGCAAACAGTCTGAATTTTTGGGAAAAACTTTTTTTTACTAAGACATGCATGCACATGTCTTTAAAATGACACATATGCATATGTGATTACTAGCTAAATGAATGTTGATGAAAAAAGTTCAGAAGGCACAAGTATACATGTAGGGTTCACTCTGAATTTTAGATAAAATGGTTATGTCCCGAGGGCGCATTTAGGGCGCAGTTGAGTTCTCGAAAAAGTAGTTAGGTCCACAGGGCGCAGATAGGGCGCAGTCTGAAGTTTGGAGAAAACATCAATGTCCACAGGGCGCAAGTAGGGCGCAGTCTGAATATCAGAGAAAATTTCAAACTAAATAAGGCGCAGTTAGGGCGCGCGCCCTATCTCTAGCTTCTAGGGTGCATTCCTGAAGGGCGCAATTAGGGCGCAGCAGGGTGGATGGGATGAAGAAATGGGGCGCAATTAGGGCGCAGTAGATAGACAAGGCGCAAGTAGGGCGCAATTGGGGCGCAGATGGGGCACGCGCCCTAAATAGGGCGCGCGCCCTATTTCCGTGAGGGTAGGAGGATGTCGAGGGGTAGGAGTATTTTATAGATATATATATACTCACATTCCTAGTATGGATATGCTGAGGTAACGATACTGTGATCTGAGAAATAGGTTGGATACACTGAGGATTGAATGGGCTGGATGGAAGCACTGACAAAGACCTAGTCCAGAGTAGAACCACTTATATGCGTTGGGTGGTTGATGATTTGATTGTAGCCTGGTAGTGACGATATGAGTCTGCCCCAGGCTGGATCCATTTATGTGATTAGTCATGCTATCAATATGCTAGCGGCTTTCTTTAAGCAATCCAAAATTCCGCTATTATGACCAGACAACAGTGGAACAATTTTCAAGTGAATGTGTCAAAGTGTTGACTTGAGGATTTATCACCCATAAACTACATGTATCTCTTGTATCTCAATCTCCTAACCCAGGCCAATTCATGTGTTAGTGACGTATTGGTGAAAAATCCGGAGAATTCTGACTCGGGGGAAGAACAACTCTGCTTATCGTCCCTGTGATTTACAAGTGAAAGTGTCAATGCGTTGGATGTTTATCACCCAGAAACCCCATCAGTGCATCAGTGGGAAAAATTTCAAGTCAAAGCATCAAACCACTGGAGATTCATCGCCCGGAAACCCCATCTTGTACATGTATTAACCTAGGCTAGGACCATTTAACACTACGTGGTGGCGCCGCCTCTAGGCGGATTTTCTCGAAACGCAATTCCATTCAAGGTCTTATGGCTGTAAACCAATGAACAAAATTTCACTGGAAAGCGTCAACCCATTATAGATTTATCGTCCGGAAACCCAATCTCGTACATGTATTAACCTAGCCAGTATGCTCATTTAACACCAAGTGGTGGCGCCACCTGCAAGCGGATTTTCTCGGAACGCAATCCCATTCAAGGTCTTATGGCTGTACATCAAACCACTGGAGATTTATCGCCCGGAAACCCCATCTTGTACATGTATTAACCTAGGCTAGGACCATGTAACACTATGTGGTGGCGCCACCTGTAGGCGGATTTTCTCGAAACGCAATCCCATTCAAGGTCTTATGGCTGTAACCCTGTGAACAAAATTTTACTGGAAAGCGTCAACCCATTATAGATTTATCGCCCGGAAACCCCATCTTGTACATGTATTAACCTAGCCTAGGCCCATTTAACACCATGTGGTGGCGCCACCTGTATGCGGATTTTCTCGAAACTCAATCCCATTCAAGGTCTTATGGATGTACACCAGTGAACAAAATTTTAAGTGAAAGCGTTCATCCATTGGAGATTTATTGCCCGGAAGCTTCCTATGTATGGACGGGACGTACGTACGTACGGAAGGACGGACAGACCAAACTCTATATGCCCCCCCCCCCCATATAAATATGGGCGGGGGCATAAAAATCTGAAAACGGCTGAAAATACCTCATCCCCCACCCCCTCATAATATTGTCAATTGTTTTAACTTTCAGACCGAAGTCAGAAGGTTTTAGAAATAAAACTTAAAGGAAACAAGAGTTCAATTGAACCCAAAATACGCCCGTAAAAAAATACAGTCGATAAACAACATTTTTATCTCCTGAATGTTGTTATAGACAAAGGTTAACAATACAAATGAACCTACCTGGACTGTATGTTGTTTGTATTGTTGCAACAGTCATAATACTGTACATGTATAAGCCATCATTGTTGTATACAGTGATGTAGGCAGGTTTGGAAATCAGGTCGGGGGAGGAGGGGGGGGGGGGTACATAAGGGCCTTGAGCGGTATATGTAGGAGCAGGTAGAACTCCAGTTACTCTAACTCTGCAGGAGTGCATATTCTCCCACCCCCGGTTATGCGCTTATGTATGTATCAGTAACTTTCAAACAAAATTTGTGTTAGTATAAGCTGCAAAAGTAAGCTCATCAGCCTGATGACTGGGGTTGATTTAACAGTAGGTGCCAAATACAAGGATTTCAGACTAAAATCAAGGTGAGTAACTGAAGAAAACATCGAATCAGCTCAAAAACAGTTTGTGTACATCTACACATGGTACCGATCATATGTACCAAATTTCAAAAGAATCCATCGAAAAGTCTGAGACGAGTTGCGTTCACGAGGACAGTAGGTGGCAAATAAAGATTTCAGACTATAATCAAGGGGAGTATTCAAGAAACTGTTGAACCAACTCGAGAAATGTTCATGCACATGTGCACTTGGCACCAATCATGTGTTACATGATACCAATCATGTGTACCAAATTTCAGAAGAATCCATTGAAAACTGTGGGACGAGTTGTGTTGACGAAGACAGTAGGTGCCAAATACAAGGATTTCAGACCAAAAACAAGGGAAGTAACTCAAGAAAACGTCGAATCGAGCCGAAAAAAGTTCATGCACATCTACACATGGTACCGATCATGTGGACCAAATTTCAGAAGAATCCATTGGAAACTCTGGGATGAGTTGCATTGACGAAGCCAGTTGGTGCCAAATACAAGGATTTCAGACCAAAATCAAGGGGAGTAACTCAAGAAAACGTCAAATCGGGCCGAAAAAAGTTTGTGCACATCTACACATGGTACCGATCATGTTTACCAAATTTCAGAAGAATCCATTGAAAAGTCTAGGACGAGTTGCATTGACGAGAAAAAGTTAACGGACGGACGACGCCATACCATAATACATCCCGTCAAATTTGACGGGCGTATAAAAAAGCTGAAATCAGATTAAAAGCTGAATTTTCTATGTTCTCATAACAATGAGCATCAACTTCAATGCAGAAATACACTGCTGAATTGACACCCCACATTTTGCTGACAGCATGAATTTTGAATGCATCAGTACCTGGAGTGTTTTGCGGCTGTACAGATGGAGAGAAAAGATGAAACTGACAGGTGTTGAGTGCTTATTTTACGGAAGATTTATTTTATTTTTCATCCATTGGAGATTTATTGCCCGGAAACTTCCTACCTACGGACGGAGGTTTTAGAAATAAAACTTAAAGGAAACAAGAGTTCAATTGAACCCAAAATACGCCCGTAAAAAAATACAGTCGATAAACAACATTTTTATCTCCTGAATGTTGTTATAGACAAAGGTTAACAATACAAATGAACCTACCTGGACTGTATGTTGTTTGTATTGTTGCAACAGTCATAATACTGTACATGTATAAGCCATCATTGTTGTATACAGTGATGTAGGCAGGTTTGGAAATCAGGTCGGGGGAGGAGGGGGGGGGGGGTACATAAGGGCCTTGAGCGGTATATGTAGGAGCAGGTAGAACTCCAGTTACTCTAACTCTGCAGGAGTGCATATTCTCCCACCCCCGGTTATGCGCTTATGTATGTATCAGTAACTTTCAAACAAAATTTGTGTTAGTATAAGCTGCAAAAGTAAGCTCATCAGCCTGATGACTGGGGTTGATTTAACAGTAGGTGCCAAATACAAGGATTTCAGACTAAAATCAAGGTGAGTAACTGAAGAAAACATCGAATCAGGTCAAAAACAGTTTGTGTACATCTACACATGGTACCGATCATATGTACCAAATTTCAAAAGAATCCATCGAAAAGTCTGAGACGAGTTGCGTTCACGAGGACAGTAGGTGGCAAATAAAGATTTCAGACTATAATCAAGGGGAGTATTCAAGAAACTATTGAATCAACTCGAGAAAAGTTCATGCACATGTGCACTTGGCACCAATCATGTGTACCTAATTTCAAACGAATGCAATGAAACCCCTAGGACGAGTCTGGTTCACGAGGACTGTAGGTGCTAAATAAAAGGATTCCAGACTAAATTCAAGGGGGATAACTCAAGAAAACGCCGAATTGGTACTGATCACGTGTACCAAATTTCAGAAGAATCCATTGAAAACTCTGGGACGAGTTGCATTCACGAAGACAGTAGGTGCCAATTGCAAGGATTTCAGACCAAAATCAAGGGAAGTAACTCAAGAAAACGTTGAACTGGGCCGAAAAAAGTTTGTGCACATCTACACATGATACCGATCATGCGTACCAAATTTCAGAAGAATCCATTGAAAACTCTGGGACGAGTTGCATTGACGAAGACAATAGGTGCCAAATACAAGGATTTCAGACCAAAATCAAGGGGAGTAACTCAAGAAAACGTCGAATTGGGCCAAAAAAAGTTCGTGCACATCTACACATGGTACCGATCATGTTTACCAAATTTCAGAAGAATCCATTGAAAAATCTAGGACGAGTTGCGTTGACGAGAAAAAGTTAACGAACGGACGGACGGACGACGCCATACCATAATACGTCCCGTCAAATTTGACGGGCATATAAAAAAGCTGAAATCAGATTAAAAGCTGAATTTTCTATGTTCTCATAACAATGAGCATCAACTTCAATGCAGAAATACACTGCTGAATTGACACCCCACATTTTGCTGACAGCATGAATTTTGAATGCATCAGTACCTGGAGTGTTTTGCGGCTGTACAGATGGGGAGAAAAGATGAAACTGACATGTGTTGGGTGCTTATTTTATGGAAGAAACCGACTTTCCAGTAACACCTGTCAGCAGTTTATTCAGTGTCAAAGAAATAACGTATACATATCGATCGTAACTCCCCTTGGTTCGCTTCTCCCAAGAGCACCATAGCTTGAGGATTAATTAGAACACTGGTATATGTGCCACACATCAGTTTTGCAAGTTTTCTTTTGGGTGACAGTTTACAAGTAGATATATATATCATACATTAATATGAACAAACAGGAGACTGAAGTTGACCAACTGACCTTACTGCTGACATTTTCCAGAAAGCACATGCGGTTTCCAAAGCCCTCTGCTGCCAGACACACACGCTCTCCACTGGTGCTGTCACGTGTAAGAGAGGCCACACAGGTGAGGCACACATTGTCCTCCTGTAAACAAACACAAACAATACTAGACATTGTTGGTACAATGACGCGGTCTTTCCCTTCTTACTGCAAATGAGTAAATACATGGTCGCGGGCCGCTTTGGTCGCGACCATTGTTTTGGTGGCTTTACACGCACAGACATGTTTTTTCATATTGCTTGTTAATACCATATAGTATTTTATTGCGTTTTTCTTCTAACAAACTTGCCTATATTGGTAAGCGGCAGCTGTTGGACACATTTCCGAGCTTTATTTGGGCCCTAGACGGCTCCTTCATCGATCCGAAAATGTTAGTACGTTGAAATGTGTTTAGAAAATTGTCCCTGGAGTCCAAACAATGGCTTGAATGGAGAAAGTTAAGCTTGAGTTTTGGTCGCCTGGAGACTGTGCTTCTCACAGACTGTTTTTCTTCCCGACAAAAAGACCCTAAATATCGATGGTCATGTGACATGAAGCAAAATTGGTTCCATAATTGTATTTGTACCAAGAAATACGGGATCATTGTCAACGAAAGAACTCATTCTTGGAAGTAGCAGGCAACAAATTAGAAGTCTGTATCTAACGCGGTTCAAGAGTTATAAGGTTTTCAAAAATGAGCCAGCCCCGTCATGTAACACGACATTAATTTTATTGCGAACACGGGATGCCTCGAGTGCTACAGCCGAATCGCTATAGCGAAATTGACAGCGACCATTGAATAGATGAAATCAACAAATGACCACAAACAGGGCGAGAGAACCATTTAGCCGCTTAATAGTTAGGGAAAATTGTTTTTTCAATATATCTAAACCTATCAAAGCTACATTCCTGAAATTTCACAGGCAAATACATATATATATTCTCTCAATAATAGGTAAATATAGTGATGATTGAGTAAATACTAGTCGTAAAATTTGAATAAAGCGTAAATTTCACAAATTGCTAATTATGTTCTATTCTTTCTGGTATACATATATCTTGATGGCTTCTAATGTTTTACTGTTACATCATATGACCTACATTCATGTGCAAATTTCAAGTTAGAATTCCTAACAGTTTTCAAGTTATGGCGCTGTAGTCTGAAAACTGTCGGTGGCCATATCTCAAAAACCAAGGTCAAGGTCAGGTTGGAAATTCAGTGACGTCATACCTGTATCATGGGGTACAAATGTACTAAATTACAGATTCCTGCATGTCGTAGTTATTGAGAAAAATGCTAACAATGTTTTTTACATTGTGCGATAATCAAGGTCAAGGTCAGATCGGATCGTTTTATAAGTAGCGCCAACAGAAAGACAATATTGTGCTCACTATTGTTTCATTGTTTTGTAATTGTCAGTGCGTTAGTTTTTCAGAAAATGGAAGCCGTATTTTCGATATTTGGATGCTTACCACTTCAAAGGTCAAGGTCAAGGCAGAGTTCCGAGACAAGTGGTGACCTTGCGACATGATGTAGGTCACGTGACCTTATTTTCAGGCTGATCGCATTAGCCGTTCAAGATTTGACCATCAAACTTTGCACTCATATAGAGACGCTCTTGGAGGTCAAAGGTCAAATTTAAGGTCACATTCTTTTCGATCATTAAAGTGTTCATTAATATTAGGAGTATCAATGCCGTAGCTTCTTTCCTTATAAAATAACGGGATTTGAAAAACATTAAAAGGGAGATAACTACTTTTTCTTGTTACGTAACAATTCAAAAATATAACTACAGCATGGCCATATGTAACACTTACCAACCATCAACTTTCTTTCAGATATGTTCTTTAGTTTTGACTGTACACCGAAGACACAAAAAACAGCACCAGGGGAGAGAACTCGAAAACTGCTTGTCTGACCTACTTATTTTATTCGCTCATTTTGTTGAGAAAAACTTCAAACATATGCATTCCAAATATCAACTTCGTCTTCCAATCCGTTTGCTCAATATTCGCAAAATCAAATTTAACTTTGATCGCCTATATCTCATTAGGTCAAGGTCAGTTGTCCAAATAATATGCATAACTTCAGACATATGTCTAACGGTGTACCCAATATCTAAGCTCTACAGTGAGGCTTTGAGGACGTTTCGTTGGACACAAATTTGGATAGCATAATAATAATGATTCAGTCAATTCACCCACAAACTGATTCACCCACAACCAATTCACCCACAACTTCAGGTCGATTCACCCACAAAAAAAAATCAATTCACCCACAAACAGGTCAATTCACCCACAGTCTCAGCATTCCTATTGTTAACATACATAAAGACTAAATTTCAGAGGACATGGGTAGATTTGATATATTGAGCAATTATTTTACTGCTTTTTGGGGGCGATAGTCTGGAAAAGTGTTATGGAAACTTAATAAACAATGGAATTTTAGCCAAGGTTGATTTCAAAGCAACATTTGAAGTAACTGAGAATTAATCCACAGGTGTCACAGTGTAGCAAACAATTACTTATTGTATAAATAATCTATGGGTAGATTACAAATAAGAGGCAAAACAATGCTTAATCTATTAACTACATTTTATTCAGCAGAATGATCAGTTTTGAATATTACATGTTCTTGAAGTAAAATAGCACAGTATACATCATTTAGTACAGACCATGAAATATAATACATATATTGCATAATCTTTCTTAAAATAGTAATGTTTCATACATATAAATGAATTATCACCATACATGTAACTGAGCAATGTAACAGAACAGCTGCAATGTAAGAGAATTTAATAAATGTAGATTTAGATGAGAGAGTTTGTAAAAATTGTAATTTAAATGTCACGAGGTGACGAGTTTTATTACTTGCTTGTATGTCCATATTTTAAAACAGTACGAAAGGAGTTATTATCAGGAAAATACTGTAATAATCCAGATACGTTCAAAATGTCATGTTTAGTGAGCAGTAAAAGGAAATCAATACAAAGTAAAATTGTGAAATATTTAAAAAGAAGTGCAAAAGATATTATATAGATAGAATTGTTATATAAAGGTAGACTACGGTCTCCGCCTGAGGAATTCAAATTCCCCGTCACTGTAAATATGTTGTTTCTGATTTATATTTTATTACTCTGTACCTTTGTATCTAAGGTGACGAGAATAAACAACTTACTTACTTACAAATTTCGGCACATTCTTAATTACCATTGTATATAAAAGTTCTTTGAATTCTAAAGTTTGAAATTAACTCGAGTTAAAAGAATAGTTGATAAACTAAATACTCGTCCAGCTTAATTAACATTTGGCATGCACCAATCAGTGTTACTAATACAATTGTTGATAAGCTAAATCCAACTTAGTGAGAACATTGTATTTCTATTTGGTGGGACAGAAATGTATAAAAAAAATTATACATGTAATATATCCATAGCCATTAAATATGTTGAATAAACCAACATTGATACTGTGGGTGAATTGACCTGGTTGTGGGTGAGTTTACTTTTTTTTGTGGGTGAATCGACCTGAAGTTGTGGGTGAATCAGTTTGTGGGTGAATTGACTGGATACCATAATAATAATAATCAGTAGAATAACAAAAGGTCTATCCATTGGAAATGGAAAGACCTAATTATCACCACAATATATACATGTACAGACACCCTTGCTCACTCCCTGTAACACTTTTTTTATCCTCCCAAAGTATTACATATTATGATGTATTTAAAAACAGTAACATCCCGATCCGCAATGAAATATAGAACTTGATGGCAACCAATTTCCTTCATGTCTCAGTTCAGCGAATGTTTAACTTGTGTGATATGAATTTGGTAGAAATTTTCACAAGCATTATATCATTTTGAGAATTGGACTATTAGACATTTGATGTCAATTTGTATCATAACAAAAATGATAGAATTGACTGTAACTGCCAATATATTATTGAGCAATTACTGTATGGACATCAGATGATACGATACCATATCGTTTTGTTCTGAGAACTTCACAAGCATAATTACCTCAACAGTAAATGTGTTTAACTCCACATACAAGCACAAAAGCTTGTTGTTTATTTACCTGGTGCCAGTGGTGGTGTAATGGCAAAGGTACATGTATTGCACTGAAATAAAGCCTTGAAATGATGGGAAAAGTAGCTTTCTGATCTCACATTTCACCGTGGCATGTTGAGACAATAACATTTTGAGTAAAAATGAAATGTACATATTGTTAAAGTATAATGGTTCTATAGTGGTTGAAGTTACCCTTACAGTTTATGGAGATTATTAAGGACACCAATTAATAAGGCCATCCTTAAAAATATGTGTGTTGGGCGTAACCCGCCTGCCCCATCAAATACCTGCCGACCCAAAAGTTTTTATTGGCCATTTGTCGATGTAAATGGGGTTTTTTTCTTCAGTCATGTTGTTGTTGTCATCGCTAAATCGCGTAGGTCGTGAATTTGTCCTCCAGATTTGCATCGCTTGACACTAACAGGTAGATACTTCATGTAGGATACTCCAAGTCTTTGTGCAGCTGAAAAGGCTCCAGTCTAGACATATTGTTGTCCCCAGACTGAACTATTGTATGCATTGTCTCGTGATTCTTACATGGAGTATGAACCCACTAACAAGAGTAGAATTTGTTCCTTCAGAGATTTATTCTATATTTCATGAAAATTCAAGTCAAATAGCTGACCTGTAATCAGACATAACTCCGAGATGGCAAACTAAATCTCGGAAACCTTTGCTCGTTAATTTTTTGGAAGCCTCGAATGCTCTCTGTAATGGTTCCCGACTGGCGCCAGGCAGTTCGAGTTCGTGCTAACACGTGACAGCGGTGGAAATAACGCCTGTCTGCTTGTCGCCGACAATTCATTTTTTCAAGTGACAACTAAATTAAAATGCCACCTGTCACCGCGACAAGTAACTATTCTGTCCTAAAAATACTGAATTACGATCCAATACAGGCCTAACATGACTGAATTGTGTTCCTGGAAACAATAATGAGTTTAGTTTTATTTAAAGGTGAACTGCAAAGCTTTTAATTTTATTTAAAATGTTGCTTATATACATCTTGTCTTATGTGACATAACTTTTATACGTTTTTGGGGCAAATATATTTTGCAAAATTGTACTAATAACAATATTTAATTTATCCTGTCATAAATCCGTCTTGAAAACTTGCATCGCTTGTCTCTCTTGGTTTGTAGAACGTTATGACGTTATAGCGTTCTCCTTCATTCAAGTTTTATTTAAATGTGACGCCATGCTACGTCGGATGAATGAGCGAGGACCACTATAATGTCACGACGTTCCAAAAACAACGGGAGGCAAGCGATGACGTTTTTAAAAGTTCTGGCTCTCGTTTTCTGGTGGTATAAGTTTTGACTTCTCATATACCCAAAATAAATAACCCACAGAACTTTTAGAACTATAGAAGTTCTTGTTTTATGACATTTTAACAGAACATTGGAAAGCTTTTCAGTTCACCTTTAAATCGGACATTCATCTCGCTAACATACAACACGAGAGCTCGGGTACATCAAACTCCAGGCTACAGGCTCCTAAATAACAAAAAGTCCCGATCCGTTAACCCCTTTAGGCAACCTCTGCCAGAGAAGTGAATTTTCTCGATTTTTTCCCGCCTTCGTTGGAACGATTAATGGAAAGCCGTTGGTACCACTGGCAAGTATGGTATTTGTTCTATTCAGCTGCAAATTTTATTTCGATTCACTGCTCGCTAACAGGCCTCACCGGGGGACTATTTGCGGGGCCTGAGCACTGCTTTCAGCAGGCAGAGAAAACAGCGAAAAGGGGACCTCTTGTGTAGAGACGCGCACAGCTTAAAATTTTGACGGATAATGTTTGACAAGAAGTTTGTCACCTTGTAGCGCTTGAAATAAACTACTTCCTGTCGAAAGATGAAAGTCTAAATTCAATCCGCCTTTTGCGCTATTCGTAATGCCGGTTTCGGCCGCAAGGTGGCGCTAGTGCTCACGGCACTTTGGTCTGTTCCGGTTGTCTGCTAAACATGTGCAGGAGGGAAGGCGGGTATTGTATTTCGCCTCGTTTCGTCAGATTTTCTCACTGATGGAGACGTCCTTGGTAGTTTACGTATAGTCATCAAGTCTAATATTTACTCGTTTGTACAAGCATAATAAAAGCCGCTTTGTCAACAAATTGGGCAATCAAAGCTCGTCGTTGTTGTTGCTATAAACATTTGTTTAGTTATAGTAGAGACTTGCGTGTCATCGACTCAGGGATAAAGGATTTTTTTTTGCAGAAGAAATACATGGTATAATAATTAGATAATTAAAAAATTAAAAATAAGTAGCTATTAGTAGAAAAACTACTTCCTCAGTATTCATGAGAATTTAGAAGACATATGGCACATTAATTTCCTGTTCAGTGTGTCTTTTCACAATAAAATTATGAAACACTACCAGCCGTCCCAACTGAGGCGGGTTGGGTTCTTGTTTATCACATTATAATCATACAGCTACATTAACAGTTACATGGTAGTCGGGTTAACTAATAATCCGATTATTTCTCACAGTACTTGATCAAACAAACTGGCCCCTGCTGATTGTTTTCAGTAGAGTGTGGTTTAATCAGGCTGAACTGCCGTCCACCCACCATGTTTTATAACAACAACAACGACGAGCTTTGATTGCCCAATTTGTTGACAAAGCGGCTTTTATTATGCTTGTACAAACGAGTAAAAATTAGACTTGATGACTATACTTATGTAAACTACCAAGGACGTCTCCATCAGCGAGAAAATCTGACGAAACGAGGCGAAATACAATACCCGCCTTCCCTCCTGCACATGTTTAGCAGACAACCGGAACAGACCAAAGTGCCGTGAGCGCTAGCGCCACCTTGCGGCCGAAACCGGCATTACGAATAGCGCAAAAGGCGGATTAAGGAATCGGCGAGGTACAATTGTGTTAATACTGCCGAACGTGTAAATTATTTAGGAGTCTGTACCCTCCAGGATTAATCTCCCGCAAGATTTCCACACGATCCGCTTGAAGGCAAAACTAATGGATAAATTAAACGAACTTCACTGTTATTGACCGGTACGATATGGGACAATCAGCCTATATTTCTATCGACTGTTCATGCCTGGCAACATCAAGTAGAAAACGAAACCAGAACAAGCTGAGTGAATCTTACGTAAAACTTCGTCAGTGAGTATTTTAATCGGAAGAAAATCGTGCTTGCCAATGCGGGCAGCTACCATGAATGTTGCGTTGCCCGTGCCGATTTTTACTTGCTCTAGACAAGCGCACAAGTGCTAAAGTCTAAACACTCGCGAGTTGATCGAGTGAAGGCAACAAAAACAACAATGATTTTGCTTGATAATTTGTCAGGACAATTCAACATTTTTATTTGGGAACTCGACTTATGTCTTGAAGAACTCAATATTTATTCACTATAACTCAGGTTTTTTTCGCGCGTGTTTGGCGCGCATTTTCCCATAGATAAATACGAAGCTGCGCATCAGAAAACCCCTCGGCTCTCGGGTAACTGTTTCAAGGCTCGACTAAGTAGCTCTGGGAATGTGAGGGTAGCGGGTCGGGTGAAAAGAAATATATCATTTTTACTTTTATCCCAGAAAATACCAAATTTTACATCGAGCACTCAAACAGTATCAGAGATAGAGATCATTAATGATTTTGCATAAATTAAAGATGGCCGCCCATCCTTCCCGCCACTCAGAGGAACTGATGTGGCTATACATTGCAGATCTCTTGATACATCGATGCTGTATACCAAGTTTCGTATAGAACACTTGAATGGTATCAGAGATATATATCATTGAAGATTTTGCATAAATTAAAGATGGCCGCCAAGGTTTTTACCGAATCAGGGAAACTGGTTTGGTCATTCCTTTGAAGTTTCTTGATGCATCGATGATCTATACCAAGTTTCACACTGAACAGAGAAATGGTACCTAAGATACACAAGATTAATGATTTCGCACAAATTAAAGATGGCCGCCAAAGTTTCTAACCAATCAGGTCCAGATTCAATAGGGTTCTGGGCCACAAGCATATGGATGTGCAGTGCAAGTTTGGGGTGCCTAGGGTAAGTCGTTCTGAAGATATCTTGGTAACGAGAAAGGTGTGACGGACGGACGGACGGACAGACGGACAGACGGACAGACGTACATGACGACGACAATACCCTTCGGCCAAATTTTGGCCGAGGGGTAAAAACTCATTTGTCAAAATTTCCCAAAAACTTTCAAAGTCAAATTCTTGATCAGGGTTACCCACTAAAAAGTTGCTAAAGTTGCCGTTATGATCCTTAAGAAAATATCGTTCCAGCAAATTTAATCCCATAATTGAACATTCTGTTAACATTTTGCACTGATCTCCCTAAAAGTAGAACAGTCTGGTGAGAGAAATGAGCCCACTGAGTCAACATCAGGGAGTGAGGACATTGATCTTGGCAATGCAGAGCTAGAGGAAGGAGACAAATTTGTCGCTGTTATAAATGTCTCCCGATTGAGGAAAAATCAAATTCTCCAATGCCTGGAAAATGGAGAGACTGGTTGGAATATATGATGACAGTATGGTGAAAAAAAGTTTCAGAAGGAGTGACAAGCTGAAGTACCAGGGTGACAAGTCAAATGAAAGTACTCAAGAGTACTATTGTCTGGAACAGTAATGGATGTGCAATATCGATTCGTTGCTTCAGAATAGTGTACATCTATTTCGATTTTCGGGAGTTTCCGAATTGTCACCGTAAGAGTTATTTGCCCCTGCCCGCTAGTGGGCACTCGAGTCAGGGAAAACAATATATGTACTCAATAACATGAAAAGATATAGGGTGCAGTAAGCCTTTTCGCGGTTGCAAGAATCGGGAGTGATCTAGAGTTCGCTGTGTGAAAAATGAGTTACCTGTATCTCTTTATTCAGCATTACAAAGGCATGAAAACAAATACAGTTTGCCATACACTGTTTACATCTGGACATCACAGAGAATATTTGAGCTCCTTGATGAAAGCTACCATGAACAATCTTTGTGCTGCTAATTATATGGGCAGGAGGCCCAGGATTTGTTTCCACGTCATTTGCCATTGTTATGAGAGCCGGCAAATAATACCTACATACAAACAATTGCATAATCCATAAACTGGCAAAATAAGAACAGTTAGACCTGAAAGCTTCATCCTCACTATAAAACATGTAGTTTACTGTGACCTTTGAAATCCAGTGATGTAAAAAAGCATACACAATCGGAAGCATGAGTGCTGCTAGCTTGACCCGATTGACTCGTAATCGTATGCAATGGATACCAATGTGTTGGCTGTACTGGTCAATAGAAATTCCCATCGTTCTTAGAAATTTAATTTACACGTGCCTTACAAGTTAAATTTAGAACTTTCGAGCGTGTTTTCAGCTCCAAATGTGCTCCACTCCAAAGTGTGCTCAACTCCAAGTGTGCTCAACTCCAAGTGTACGCTCAACTCGATCGTACAAACCAGACCTATTAAATTCGGGACAAATTCACAATCACGATTTAGCGAATTGGCACGGACAATTGACAAATAGGCCAAAATACTAATCTAAGTTGGCCAACTTCGTGTTATAAGAATTCATTATTTAATTGCCAAATTATGCGACAAATATTTTCTCATTACCAGCACTGAAATGTAAATGTTGTTGTTGCTGAGAA
The DNA here is from genome assembly GCA_036873755.1 of Hanleya hanleyi. Classification (NCBI taxonomy): domain Eukaryota; kingdom Metazoa; phylum Mollusca; class Polyplacophora; order Lepidopleurida; family Hanleyidae; genus Hanleya; species Hanleya hanleyi. The sequence continues at coordinate 12,451 of JAVTVY010037949.1, read as the reverse complement.
AGGAATTCTGACGAAACGTTTTCCTTCAGCTCAAGTTGGGCTGTAAACAACACAAACAATGATACAGTTCAAGGACATAAATACAGTATGGTCTGGTACTTGCCAATGAATCAAACCAAGTTTTTTCCCCACGTCGACGGTTGTCCACTTCACACGTCTGCTTATCACGGGCAATGCGGACATTAAAATCCCGCCAGAAGGAAACCACGAGGTGCTGTGGAAACCCTTGTTACCATATGCATAGTTCAAACATTGTCCACTTATTCACGAGCAGTGTGAACAAAACAAGGTAAAAGATACGACTGGCGATACCGTTAAAATACAGGCCTTCGCCTAATTCATCTAAATGTACAAACGTTTTTGGTTGGTTTTATCCCTTCGGAGTTAAAAAATGTGAACCTGCGGATTTTCTTTCCTTTGACCGCATCACTCGTTGGCTGGCCTAATCACACTCATAAGCTGGCCAGATGGCTCTGCGCAGTTATTGGGTCAGGGGTCAGCTGGATATAGTGCGTGTACCAGTGTTGGCAAGCAGCCAAATTTGCTGTACGGCAGCAGAGTCTGGGAATAGGGCTTCGCCCTGTTCCAGACAAAAATAGTCACCTATCACAGTGAGAAGTAATTCTCAAAAAACATTATGACCCCTGTCCTCAGGCGGAAAGTACACGAGGGTGAAAATGAAAACCTGGGACGTTTGGAAAGAAGCAGATAAATTAGATTCAGATTCGTTCAAAATTAAAATGACAATTTTTTCTAAGACAGCGGGCAAAGTAGAATCCAGCGGTATGAAATTTAAGAAAATGAAAATGGATCGTTTTTTCAGAGATGTCAAAAAATACATTGCCGATATGCCTGTATTATTGAGACCTGAACAACAACAACAATGTAGTCGACCACTCTACGTTGAGAGTACACATTCAAGTCAGTTTGAGGTCAAGCATTTTAACTTTAACGGCACTGTAATTCTTGTTTATGTCTGTGGCTCTCGAATTTTGATGGTGATTTAGATCTTTCACTGTTTTTTGGTGTTGCGTGTCTGTTATAAATCCGTGGCAAATTGTCATAAAAAATAAAGTCTTAACTCCAGAATTAGGTCAAAACTCATTTATTCATGATAGTTACAATAGAAATGATTGAAGAACCGCCCACATCCAAAACAAAGGAAGAACAATATTATAACAGAGCCATAAGACATGTACATGTAAAATAACTATAACAGAGCCATAAGACATGTACATGTAAAATGAACATGTACCTCAATTATATTCCATTATTATTTAATGTTTGTTTATTGTGAATTTGTATTATAAGTATGGAGTTATTAGTTACTGATAAATGTATACACTCAATATTATGTAACACATGTTATAACTAGGATTTAATGCTATGAGTTTACTTTTGTAATAAGATTTTATGATAACAGTTCTATTAGTTCATAGCTCTTGAAAGTTGACATTTAATTAGTGTTGTTAGACCATTTCTGACCAGCTGGTGCAAAGACAGGAGCCAGGTGTCAATTGTAGTCAGACTGTCATTTTAGTCTCAGATAATCCTTGTTGTTATTAGGTAAGAGTCCCTACTGTTAATTGAGATGTCATACTGAATGAACAGGATAGCTGGCAGACATGACAGGACGTTAGGATTACTTGAACAATTGTTGAAAGTGTGTTATGATTGTTAAGAATGTCTACCTGTGGATTTCACTAAAACTATAATGTATATAAATATGTATGCAGTAGGAAACCAGGTGAGTTCACTTTTAGAATTCATCTTGGCATGCGACTTTGCAGCGCCAAGGCAGTTAGTTTGTAAGTTATATAGGTAACACTTGTAAATGTAGATTGCTATATGTACTAACATATAGTTTCTGTAATAACTGGAAGTGCTGTATAATTGTGTAGATTAGAATTAATATTACATCAAGGTTAGATAATTGGATTAGGGTAAATAAAGCTAGGTTGTGTTATATTTAACATGGACTACGACTTACTTATTAATGTGATAACCAGTGAGCCAACTAGGTTATAGATGATGGAGATACCCGGCCTGTAATCTTCTAAGATTGACAGACTTTCCCAGTACAAACTGCTCTTAGCTCCCCAAACTAAGAGATTTCATATCGGAATATATATGATGACATCGGAATATGCAACGAATGGTGAACACCCAAGGAAAAACAACACAAGAATGATTAGACGAAGATGAAATAATTCAAGCCGCCTTTGATGACTGACAGAACCAGCTAAGGAGCCTGAGTACCAAGAAAGAGTGACAAACACCAAAAGTAAGTATAATCGCCATATGATTTACTAACTAGCTTGTTTTATCTATCTTGTCTTGGAAATTCAAAACTGATTTAACCTTAAACAGTAAAATGGCCAGCTGGAAGTGCAACAAACACAACTGTCAAAAAGTAGGTAGAGCTTACAATAGCATACATTGTCAAGTGAGACCTAACATTTCTCTCACAACACCCCTTGAGAAAAGCTCAGTGCATATCAAGGTTGGCAAGTTAAAAACACATGCTTTAGTCGACACAGGGGCAAGCATCTCCTGCATTTCACAAAGGTGTTTGCAGAAAGCCTACCCAAATGCAGTCATTAATACATGTAATTTACGAGCCATTACAGGTGTTTGTGGTGAAGTTCATTCTGTGTTAGGCGTAGTGAATCTACCAATTCAATTTGAAGATCTTGAAGAGCTCAATGGAGAATTTTATGTATTTAAAACATTACACAAAGATGTAATTTTAGGAGAGGATTTCCTAAGAAAATATGATGCAAACATTGATTTTAAAAGGAACAAACTATTGCTTTGCAATGGTCAGTTTAACATTTCCATGGCGACTGAAACAAACAACAAAACATATGGACATAAAGAATCTGGGTGTGCTAAAACAACAGACATTATTCTGGTTAAGCCAAAGCGTGAGATAAATTTTCCTGTATATGTACCTGAAGCAGGTGATGGAAATTTGATCTTATTGGAACCAATAGAGTCACTTTCAGCAAAATATAGCATTGCAGGTGCGCGCACTGTCGCAAAAGTTAAAAACAAAATGGCTATTTACAAGGTAATGAACCCATCCAACCTTCCTGTCTATATCGAGAAGCATGCAACAATTGCCACATTTCACGTAGTTACACCACTCTATTACAGCAATGAAACAAGAGAATACGTCAAACAACTCCGCTGATGTAAATTTCATGGAAGGAGACACGAAAAGTGATGCTTACTACGAAAACCTAGCACGAGACCTAGGAATAACACTAGACGATTCCATACTTACACCGGAACAAAAGGATTCATTTTTAGCATTTCTTGGTCGTAACCGTGATGTTTTTGCCAAAGATATGAGTGAATTAGGCAAAGCTAGTGCTCATTATCACAGAATTTTCACTAAAACGGAAAAACCGATTTATTCACGTCCATACAGACAAAGCCCCCAGACAAAACAGCGATGTGATGAATTAGTGAAAGAAATGCTGGAAAATAACATAGTTGAACCATCACTATCTGAATGGTCATCCCCTGTAGTGCTTGTGAAAAAGAAAAATGGAAAATATAGATTTGCGGTAGACTATCGCAAGCTGAATGCGATCACAGAACCAATTTCTTTTCCCCTCCCATTGTTATCAGATGCTATCGACTCTGTAGCGCAAGCAAAGTCTAAAATATTTTCTATTCTTGACCTGGCAAGTGGTTTTTGGCAAATTCCACTACATGATGACACAAAACCAAAGACCGCGTTTACGACGGATCAGGGAAGGTTCCAATTCCGAGTTCTTCCGTTCGGAATGAGAAATTCGCCCGCGAGCTTTAGTCTCATGATGTCACAGGTCCTTGCCGGCCTTACTTATCTTCACACCCTATGCTATATAGATGACATACTCTGCCATTCAAACACATTAGATGAACATATGGTCCATCTTGGACAAATTTTCTCTCGCTTACGGGAAGCAAATCTTAAATTACAACCGCCAAAATGTGCATTTGCACAGCGGCAAGTTCCATATCTAGGACACGTGCTAAGTGATCAAGGTATTCATGTGGATGAAGCCAAAGTTCATGCTGTTAAATCATTTTCCAGACCAAAATCACAGAAAGAGGTTCGAAGTTTCCTAGGTTTATGCAATTACTATCGCAAATTTGTACAAAATTATGCTTCAATAGCATCCCCCATGAATCAACTTCTTCAGAAAGACGTTAAATTCAAATGGACTGATGACACTGAAAATTCATTCAAAGCACTCAAACAAGCACTTGTCACAGCCCCTATATTAGCATATCCAGATTTCCAAAAAGAATTCATTATTTCAACAGATGCGTCTGATAGTGCAATAGGATATGTTTTAGGACAAAAAGATGAAAAAGGCAATGAACATGCTATAGCCTTTGGCGGACGATCCCTGCGCGGTAGTGAAAAGACATGGCATATCTCAGAGAAAGAAGGTCTTGGATTAGTCGAATCAGTTCGTGCCTTTCGTCCATACATCGCAAATGCTCACTTTCGTGTTTTCACTGACCACATTGCCCTCACTTGGTTAAACAACATAAAAGCTAACAAAGGTAGATTAGGCAGGTGGGCTCTCGAGCTTCAAGAGTACAATTTCACAATTCAGTACAAGCCAGGAGCTAAAAACGGAAATGCTGATGGGTTGTCTAGAAGAGAATATGAAGCAACTACAACTGAAAGTACAGAAGAAACCATTGTGAGTAGTATAGAAACCACATATTTATCCAATACAGAGAATCAGAATGAGCCAATTGAGGCAACTCTAACATATAGGGAACCGAAACATGCTCATTTAGCAACTATATGTCCAAAAGATACAATTGTTGTGGCACAAGTCAATACTGAAATTGTAATTTCAAATCCATTTTTGGAGGGCACACAACGTGAGTGTCCTGACTTGGCCCCGATCTTTGCCTACAAAGAAAATGGTGATCTTCCGGATGATCCAAAACAGAGTCGTCGCTTGGTTGCGGAAGCATATCATTATGTGATTGAGGACGGAATTCTGTATCATTTCTTTAATACAAAAAATAAAAAGGCTGCCGATTCTTATACCAAACAGATAGCTGTTCCTAGAGGTAATCGCAAAGATATACTCCAAGCCTATCATGATTCAGTGCTAGGAGGTTGCCACCAAGGTCAAGAAAGAATGTATGCTGCTATAAGATCCAAATATCATTGGGATAAAATGTACACAGATGTGTGTACCTATGTACGTACATGCACGACATGTCAACAGATCAAAACAAATGTTCATGATAAGCCTGCACCACTTAAACCCTTGCCATATGACCGTGCTTTCTCACGGCTTCATATTGACATACTCGGCCCACTTCCAAAAACTCCGGATGGTTTCAAATATCTGCTCCTTGTAGTCGATTCTTACAGCAAATGGCCAGAATGTTTTCCTATGAAAACCCAGGAAGCCACTGAAGTTGCATCCATTTTATACAGAGAGATTCTTACACGTTATGGGTCACCAGACAAATTAGTCAGTGATCGCGGTGCTCAGTTCATGTCCAAACTCATAGCAGCCATGACAGAACTATTCAACATCAAACACGCTAAAACTAGTTCATATCATCCTGCAACCAATGCTACATGTGAAAGAATGAATCGCGTCATTGAGCAGGGTCTAAGAGCCTACATCAAGGAAGACCAAACTGATTGGCCAGATCATATACCAGGTATTATGATGGCATACCGCATGACCCCAGCCACCCAATCAACTGGTTTATCTCCTTATCAAATGCTGTTTGGTAGACAGATGAGAACACCAATCGATACCTCTCTAATTCCAAAAGAAACACTGTCAAAGGATCATAGAACATATTTGTCAAAAATTCTAGACAATCTGGCTGAGTATAGAAAAATTGCAGATGAAAATTTGAAAAAAGCCCAAACAAAATACAAAACTTATTATGATAGAAGAACAAAGGAACCAACATTCGAGCCAGCACAAAAGGTATGGTTATATTGTACCAAAAAGACTGTGGGCCGATCTCCCAAACTAACAAAAAAGTGGCAAGGACCATATTATGTTGTATTGGTTGGACAAAACTACACATACAAATTGCGCAAATGTAGTGACGATAAAGAAGTGAATCAATGATTCATGCAAACCGTCTCAAAAAGTTTCATGACCCAGCAGACAGGCCAAACTATGAGCCTGAAGATTTACTACAAACAAATGATGATCTCAATCCAGAAGAAATCGAGTCAGAAAATGATGAAAACGAGACAAATACCAATGACAAACGGAACAATGTAACAAAAGAAACAAAAGACCATCATGTCCCAAAAACAAAAGTAGCACTTAAGAACAATGAACAGGCAAAAACAAGAGTAACACTTAAAACCATTCAACATCCTAAAGGTACAGGTACAATGCCAAGCTCAAGTACAAATCAAGATCCCAACTTGGTAACACCAAACAAATTCCTAGTGACTGAAATTGACAAAATTCTAGCATCAAAACGTTACAATGGACGAATGTGCTACAGGATTAAATGGGTAGACAAGACTAGAGGCTCCACCTGGGAGCATGATACGAGTCTCCCAGATGAGCTGCGTCGACAATATCATGCTGACAAAACATTGTCTGGCAAGAAAAGGCGCAAACCTTTAGGCCAAAATAAGTTTTTCATGAAGAAATCTGAACAAACTGTGGCCTGTGTTAACTCAGATCGAAGTGAGTTAATGTCCAAACAGCAACCCATGATAGATATTAAAAGTGTAAAAATAGAAGTGATTCAGAAAGTCAAGATCGCTGATGGCAAGTATTGTGTGAAAATATTATACAAAACAAAAGAACAGGTGCGTGGCGCAGCCTGGTTCCCACTTAATCGGATACCCCAAAACAAAATCCATCACTTAATTGTACATGTACGACAAATGACTTATCAGACAGAAAAAGAATGGTATGAGGAAAATCCCTTCGATCGCAAATTAGTTCAACGACGAACTTCAGTGCCACACTCCCTCAAGATTTTCAAATACCAGTTTGAGATGGGAACACAATTATTCAAATCTAGATATATGCCACATCATTGGAATCCTGTCGAAAATATTGATCTGAATGCGGTGTATGATTTTCTTGATGATTTAGAGAGGCACAATACACACGTTCGATTTGATAGGAACATATATGCATAGTTTGGTATCGGCAAAAGAGGTACCGAAAGAACATAACTATGCTGAGACAACCACAGGACTGGTCGGAGACTTGTCACCCCCGACAGATTCTGTGATACTCTTAATATGGCTTGACAAACCATATTCGAGTACCAAAAGGAATGTGTAAATAATTACTTACTACTTACAAGTTGCTGCATTATGTGTTGATTTATTGGTGTAGTTTATTATAATTCACACCAACATGACTAACTTATGTTGTGAAAGCTACAAGAATCTTGGGAATGCACGGTTTGCACTTTATACTCTCATGTATGTATGTATATGGATACATGAATACTACCTACATGTATGTTTATTCTTTCCTAGAAAATAATTGTTTAATGACACTTAAAAATTATGTGAGTCATTCATCTTGACAAAATAAAGTATAGTTTCTCTGTTGTGCTCTTTCACTGAGGCACCGGTTGAAAATCAAGTGCTAGGGTCAGACTTGTCTGCAGCAAGTCTTCCCATCAAACTTTTTCAGCCTGGGTTTCAAGTGAAACACAACATTACATTTTTCATTTTTGATTTTCAGGAATTAATTATCCAACATCATTTCTTTCTCAATTTCATTCATTTATGTTCTTTACAATAGATCACTGTGTCAGAATAAGTATTACTGACTTGACTAGAACCTATATCTCTCTTTACATGGTGATCAGTGTCCTTGTTGTGCATTTGGAATGTTGTATCTAAACAGGAATATATATGTACATAGTCCTCAATATAACCCATGTATGTAAGTATGTAAATGATGTAATGATACATGTAACAAAATTATAAAAAAAGAAAAAAAAAATGAAGATTGACTAAATAATCACTCTTGAATAATAATGAATATCTTTGTGCCAACTCTTTCTATACAAATATATCTTAAACATTGCTAACTCTCTGCATTTCACATCTGAGTGTTTCAGCTGTATGGTGTCCACAGACAGAAGTGACCCAAGAAAGCCAAGAGCAAAAGCTCCCCATATTCCAGACAAGTATCAGCAACCTCACCCACAGTTCAACATTGCACAGGAATCTTCAACTTCAATCAACATCACACAAGAACTTCTAAAAAACTCCACCAAACATCGATTAAAATGACTACCACAGACAATTTATTACAGTTTCGGGACGAAACTTATTCGGGGACGGAGGGAACTATAACAGAGCCATAAGACATGTACATGTAAAATAACTATAACAGAGCCATAAGACATGTACATGTAAAATGAACATGTACCTCAATTATATTCCATTATTATTTAATGTTTGTTTATTGTGAATTTGTATTATAAGTATGGAGTTATTAGTTACTGATAAATGTATACACTCAATATTATGTAACACATGTTATAACTCGGATTTAATGCTATGAGTTTACTTTTGTAATAAGATTTTATGATAACAGTTCTATTAGTTCATAGCTCTTGAAAGTTGACATTTAATTAGTGTTGTTAGACCATTTCTGACCAGCTGGTGCAAAGACAGGAGCCAGGTGTCAATTGTAGTCAGACTGTCATTTTAGTCTCAGATAATCCTTGTTGTTATTAGGTAAGAGTCCCTACTGTTAATTGAGATGTCATACTGAATGAACAGGATAGCTGGCAGACATGACAGGACGTTAGGATTACTTGAACAATTGTTGAAAGTGTGTTATGATTGTTAGGAATCACTACCTGGAGATCTCGCTAAAACCCCAATGATATAAATATTGGGCAGTATGAATTTAAGTTAGTTCGCTTTTAGAATTCATCTTGGCATGCGACTTTGCAGCGCCAAGGCAGTTCGTGTATATAAGTTATATAGGTAACACTTGTAAATGTAGGTTGCTATATGTACTAACATATAGTTTCTGTAATAACTGGAAGTGCTGTATAATTGTGTATATTAGAATTAATATTACGTCAAGGTTAGATAATTGGATTAGGGTAAATAAAGCTAGGTTGTGTTATATTTAACATGGACTACGACTTACTTATTAATGTGATAACCAGTGAGCCAACTAGGTTATAATATTAGGGAAGCCCCTTCTCTCAATACTTTCAAGTCCAGACTCATGAAAACTATAAAACAAAGTACATGTGCATAAAAAAAACCTGTCTTTACTCATACCGTCTTTTCATCTTATTGTACAACTTTAATCTCTGCCTTCTCATCTCTCTATATCATGTATATAGAATATTGTATTATTGGTTATGTATTAATATCTTTTCTCAAGGGCCTCCGGGAAGAACAGTTTTGTAACTGACAGAGTCACCCTCATTAAATAAAGCTATATATATATATATATATATATAATGCCCTGTCCTTGTCATTAAATAAAGGAATCGTGCTCCACTGCCATCTCATTTGTTTATGCCACTTTGATGAATTTCAGACATGGCAACTCCACATTCAGCCTACAGAGCTCTTTCCTCAGACCCTCGTTCTAAACATATTCAGCAAATCAACCATAGCCGAATCACGACATGCTTTGAAAGAGGAGTCAATCTCTACAATACGATTGTACAGTTTGACTAAGGAAAGAAGGCACGTGTTCTCCATTCTGGAAGTAAGAGAGAAATCACTTCTGCAGCACAGAAAGTTCATCTCCATGACCAAATATTGTTTCCATGATTTTGAGCATTTTGTAGGGGCTATGATGAAAGAAGAAAAATCAAGACGTAAAAGTTCCCTAGACTTGATGTGACTCCTTGCATCGGACATTTACTCAAGCAATCAAATTCGTTGGTTTTTCCAGTTTGCCTCGGAACTCGTCTAATTTCTGGCTTGATACAAGCATCATGAGGATTGGGCCTATATTCTACAGCCTGGCCTTTGTCTGCCTTATCCAATTCTCTTTTCACTTTTTCATCCTTTTCTTTTAGTCTAAATCTCAAAACTTCTAGTTTAGTTACCTCTTCATTAAACATGACGGCAGCTTGCTAATTTCTGAACTAGCACAAATACATCAGAAATCAATACAATGTGAATCAACAATTACCATGAATCATAAGCAACAACAATTGTATACCTCAGCATTCATTTCAGTTCATTTACTGTAATCACAGATGCAGAATTATTATGACCTGACTGCGACACAAATCACAGCTCTCTCACTGTCAAGGTTAGTCCAGAGTCTACTATCAGCTCGTCTCTTGGATATCTTCTTTTGCGCTTGAAAATCTTACAATACTCATGTGCAGTGTTGCGGATCTGTCACCAATTGCCAGTATACGAGTTGTCAGAGCATTTCCATCATAGCTCTCTAGATTTGTATCTAATACCGCTTATGCCGGTGCTAGGGGCCGTGTGGTCATATCATCAAAGTTGCCACATGAACAGGTACAATAAAAGCGTACCTGAGATACAACACATATCCCGAATCGTTAGATTCTTGGTATGTGCTTTAGAATAGGTTAACCAGAAGACTATTCTGTGAAGTCATGTGACGCAGTCAGTATGTCGGCACCTCTTCCCACTTCCCTTATATGTGTTGTAATCAATCTCTCAGGTAAATTCTCAAGCAAGTTCATCAAAACATCTCGGTCGGCATAAACCAGGGGGAACGTTACAAACCCTTTAAACCGGAGCTATTTAAAATGGCCCTCATTTTCTTGGTCACTCTAAATATGATACCGAACCATTTATTTAAGGGAAATAGTTACACCAATCTGTTGGATAGTCCTCTCACAATAGATCCTCAGATTGGAGCGATAAGCAAGAGGTGGGAAAAATTTAAGATGTATGGCGAGTATTAAAAAGCAACCATATGACTCTACAGGAAAGCATCCCTCGGCACTTAACATTCAGATATAACAGGACATATCAAAGCATCAAAGACAAAAAATACAGTTTGATTATATTACCAGTTAATTTATTAGTCAAAGTACATGAAAAATTTCTGGGATTCAAATAATATACAACTTCTGTACAATTTATCACATTTTGATCTCTATTTGGTTCCAAATATCTCTGTCAGTTGTTTTGAACATTCAGACATCTCTTCTATCACCCAAGGGGGCAGATTTCCTGATTTATGTAGCTGGAGCAATCGTTCGATACTTATCCGTGTAGATTGCACCAGTTCCTTGCACTCGACATCAATCTGATAATGGAAAAAAATGATTTCTATTTTAATCTACAAGCTTAAGTTTGTGTTTGAGAATGCACAAAAGGTTTGTGAAAATGCAAAGTTATAGTGAAAGTCAACCCTCAGACGAAGCTAAGGTCAAATGAAAGACAAATTTCAACTGTAAACAACTATATTTTGACTTGATTTATGTGAATTTTTTTTCACTAGGTAAAAATTACTTTGTTTTTTGTAAGGTGACTCGTAAGTGCCAATTCAATTTGATTTTGGTGAAACATACACCCCTGCAAGATAATAAAACATCTTTCATGCAAGTTTTGAATTTGTCCATGAAATATTAACCCAGATGTGGGTTGAACATAAAAATATTGATGGGTGGGATGAAGTGCTAATAATCGGTGGAAAAATAATCAAAATCAGTAAGAAACCAGACGGTGCACACCGGCAAGGCACTTGTAGCATCTTCCATTTAAGTTTCGAATTTGTCTATCAAATAGTAACTGAGATATGGACCGCACAAGAAAATGTTGAGCGACGGATGGATGACCGTACACGCATGCAGATTAGAAGACCCCAACAGCCCGATGGGTTGAGGGCTGAGTTTCAAAGTTGTTCAGCAAATAGAAGCGAAGATATGCACAGTACAGGAAATTATTGACTGGCAAGATAAAGGGCCACAACTCAGTGGAAAATCACCTAAAATCGTAAAAACCTGACAGTGCACACCTGCAACTTACTAAGCATCTTCCATGTATTTTTGAAGTTGTCCATCAAATAGCAACCAAGATATGGACAGGACAATAAATTATTGACTGATGAGAGGGCCACAACTCTGTGGAAAACTCTGTTTACATCAAAACTTGTAAAAAAAATCTGACTGCACATCTGCAAGGCACTATGCATCTTCCATGTGAGTTTCGAAGTTGTCCATCAAATAGTATGGATGATCATATGACTAATTACAAGACCCCACACACCTATGGATGGAGGGGTCTTCTAAATGAAAGAAGAAAGAATATGGCTATTGTTCAAATTCCTGTTCAAGCGTAGAAATAGCCTAGGAGAGCAATCACACATACCTGTTCAAGTGTAGAAATAGCCTAGGAGACAAATCACACATACCTGTTCAAGTGAAGAAACAGCCTAGGAGAGAGTTCACACATACCTAGCTGTTCAACTAGTGTAGTTATAAC